>JXCR01112190.1:22003-48115 GCA_002079205.1 Phalaenopsis hybrid cultivar | reverse complement strand
GAAAGTCGTCTTAGATGGTTTGGTCATATTAAACGTCGACCTTTAGATGATCCGATTAGGAGAGTAGATGTTTTAAATTCGACTAGTGTTAAGAAAGGCGGAGGTAGACCTAGGAAAACTTGGGCTTATTGTATTAAAAATGATCTTAATTTACTAGAATTAAATGAAAATATGACACTAAATAGGACGCAATGGAGAAAAAGGATTCATGTAGCCGACCTCACGTAGTGGGATTAAAGCTTTGTTGTTGTATTGTTGTACAATAATTTCACTGTTGATTTTTCAAACAGCTGCAACTTCATCAGACAGATTCTTTGACTGAAAAGATGATTATTGAAGGTTGGGTATATGTGCAACTTTGGGAATTATATATTGTGGCGTTGAAATATATTTACATAACCCATGCAAGATCTTTCAAGCTATTATCTCAAGCTAAGGCGCTAAATGTGTGGAGAAAATGAAGGTTTTTAGTGATTCAAAGTTGGTATCTAATCAAGTCGTACGAATATCTAAAAGGTGATGTAGAACATACCTCTTAACTCTCTCAAAGATAAAGACAGATTAATTAGTCCTTTAGCATTTGGCTTACTTGTTAACATACCGGCTTTCGTGTTTGTGCTAATATTGCAATTAATTGAACTTGAAAGTTAAAAAAAAAAAAGGTTAAGAACAACTAAGGTTGGATTTAAATAGCTAACTTCATACCACCCAATTCCTATGTTTTTACATAACCTAACACCTACTTTACCTTTTATACAAGCAGCCAAGCCCTGCATCTGCAGCTTCCTCAAGCATTCTTCGTTTAAATGAAATTTTTTTTATTACTGTATATTTATATAAGAAATTTATTTGGGATAGCAAACAAAAAAAAAAAAAAAAANAAATTTATTTGGGAT
The DNA here is from genome assembly GCA_002079205.1 of Phalaenopsis hybrid cultivar. NCBI lineage: Eukaryota > Viridiplantae > Streptophyta > Magnoliopsida > Asparagales > Orchidaceae > Phalaenopsis > Phalaenopsis hybrid cultivar. Next base: position 47,219 of record JXCR01112190.1, on the reverse strand, counting down.
AGCAAAAAAAAAAAAAAAAAAAAAAAAAAAAAAAACCTTCCAGCGCCCACCAATGTCAATTTGCCACAACTCACGGCTATTTTTTTCAAAGAAAAAGGAAGATTTGCGTACATACCACCCAATTCCTATTTATTTACATGTCTAATAACACCTAAGCTTCAATTTTTACACATATACCACCTTGTAAAAAAAGTGCATTTCACTTTTAACAGTCATAGTAGTTTTTTTTATGTGATATGAAATATTGTGGTGGTATATATGTAAAAAATTAATTTATAGGTGTTAGATATGTAAATACGTAAAGATTGGGTGGTATGTCTTAGGTATATATATATATATATATATATATGGGAAAGAAATATAAATAATGAGATTATGGAAGAGTAGTAAAACAAAAAATATTTTATCTATGTTGAAGGGAGAATTTAGTTTTATGAAGGAAATATCCATTATAAAAATGAGCTTCAAGTCAAAGGCGACTAATTAAATAAAAGTATAGCTTTTAGATAAGGTTTCATATAACAAGTATATATAGAAAAATGAGAAATACCTCAATAATATTGTTCAATAAGAGGAAATCATAAATACTTGGTTAAGCAAAAAAACTGATTACAAGTATAAATATAAGTATAAAAGAAATAGATTTATACTTCATTTTTTTTTTTAATTAAGCATTAAGGTAGGCCATCGAAAAATAAGAAGCTCAATGTAGCAAAAAGCGAAAAATAAAGAATTATACAAAGTACACAGCAAGACAATGCTTACATGTATAAATACCTCTCTCAATTCAGACCAGAATGGTGCTAGATTTTCTGTCTGAGAACATGGCGTAGCTGAGTCTTGTGGTTCTCCATCCTTGCTTCCAGGAGCTTTTCTTTCAAGCTGTGCTTCTGTGGAACTCGTGGCCAGTCCATGCATCCCTTCATCGAGCGGGGGGCTACATGAGGACTCGAAGATTCTGGCGAGCTCCATTGATCTAACCTCGGCNAAAGGTTAAGAACAACTAAGGTTGGATTTAAATAGCTAACTTCATACCACCCAATTCCTATGTTTTTACATACCTAAAACCTACCTTACCTTCTATATTTATAACACCTACTTTACCTTTTATACTAGCAGCCAAGCTCTACATCTGCAGCTTCCTCAAGCATTCTTCGTTTAAATGAGATTTTCTTATTACCGTATATTTATATAAGAAATTTANAAGAACAACTAAGGTTGGATTTAAATAGCTAACTTCATACCACCCAATTCCTATGTTTTTACATAACCTAACGCCTACTTTACCTTTTTACATTTATATCACCCAATTCCTATGTTTTTACATAACCCAACACCTACTTTACCTTTTATACAAGCAGCCAAGCTCTGCATCTGCAGTTTCCTCAAGCATTCTTCGTTTAAATGAGATTTTCTTATTACTGTATATTTATATAAGAAATTTATTTGGGATAGCAGCAAAAAAAATAAAAAACCTCCCAACGCCCATCAATGTCAATTTGCCACAACTCACAGCTATTTTTTTCAAAGAAAAAGGAAGATTTGCATACATACCACTCAATTCCTATTTATTTACATGTCTAATAGCACCTAAGCTTCAATTTTTACACATATACCACCTTGCTAAAAAAGTGCATTTCACTTTTAACAGTCATAGTAGTTTTTTTGATGTGATATGAAATATTGTGGTGGTCTATATGTAAAAAAGTAATTTATAGGTGNACCACTCAATTCCTATTTATTTACATGTCTAATAGCACCTAAGCTTCAATTTTTACACATATACCACCTTGCCAAAAAACTACATTTCACTTTTAACAGTCATAGTAGTTTTTTTGATGTGATATGAAATATTGTGGTGGTATATATGTAAAAAAGTAATTTATAGGTGTTAGATATGTAAATACGTAGGAATTGGGTGGTATGTGTTAGATATATATATATATATATATATGGGTTCAGGTGCAGCTACAACATCAATGGCAAAAATACACCTTTCAAAATCAAATTTCATAAATGAATGTAGAGAGAGAGAGAGATTCTCCACAGTTTCTCAGAAAAAATATAATAATTATAAAGAAATTTAAATAATGAGATTATTGAAGAGTAGTAAAACAAAAAATATTTTATCTATTTTGAAGGGAGCATTTAGTTTTATGAAGGAAATATCCATTATTAAAATGTACAGCTTTTAGATAAGGTTTCATGTAACATGTATATATAGAAAAATGAGAAATAGCTCAATAATATAGTTCAATAAGAGGAAATCATAAGTACTTGGTTAAGGAAAAAAAATGATTACAAGTATAAATATAAGTATAAAAGAAATGGATTTATACTTTTTTTTTTAATTAAGCATTAAGGTAGGCCATCGGNATATATATATATATATATATATATATATATATATATATATATATATATATATATATATATATATATGGGTTCAGGTGCAGCTACAACATCAATGGTAAAAATACACCTTTCAAAATCAAATTTCATAAAAGAAATTTAAATAATGAGATTATGGAAGAGTAGTAAAACAAAAAATATTTTATCTATTTTGAAGGGAGAATTTAGTTTTATGAAGGAAATATCCATTATTAAAATGTACAGCTTTTAGATAAGGTTTCATATAACATGTATATATAGAAAAATGAGAAATAGCTCAATAATATAGTTCAATAAGAGGAAATCATAAGTACTTGGTTAAGGAAAAAAAATGATTACAAGTATAAATATAAGTATAAAAGAAATGGATTTATACTTTTTTTTTTAATTAAGCATTAATTCAGACCAGAATAAGAAGCTCAATGTAGCAAAAAGCGAAAAATAAAGAATTATACAGAGTACACAGCAGGACAATGATTACATGTATAAATACCTCTCTCAATTCAGACCAGAATGGTGCTAGATTTTGTGTCTGAGAACATGGCGTAGCTGAGTCTTGTGGTTCTCCATCCTTGCTTCCAAGAGCTTTTCTTTCAAGCTGTGCTTCTGTGGAACTCGTGGCCAGTCCATGCATCCCTTCATCGAGCCGGCTACATGAGGACTCGAAGATTCTGGCGAGCTCCATTGATCTAACCTCGGANGCAAAGGGAGAGGGAATTGGATGAGAAGGAAAGGTTGAGAAAGGAAGCTCTACTTGGAAAGAATTTAGATTCCTTGCCCAGGCCAGCTGATGCTATTACAGGTCCTCGCCCTGTAGAGCCTGTTGCCGCCGCAGCTGCTGCCGCTANGCAAAGGGAGAGGGAATTGGATGAGAAGGAAAGGTTGAGAAAGGAAGCTCTACTTGGAAAGAATTTAGATTCTTTGCCCAGGCCAGCTGACTCTATTACAGGTCCTCGCCCTGTAGAGCCTGTTGCCGCCGCAGCTGCTGCCACTGGCGCGACTCCCCCAACTGCCACAAATCCTGGTAAGTATGTCCCCAAGTATCGCCGTGAGGGTTTGGCCGCTCCTCCGCCTGAACCTGATAAGCGGCGCGGGTTCGACGATCGCCCTCAGCAGTCCGGCGACAGATGGCGAAGNAGGCCAGCTGACTCTATTACAGGTCCTCGCCCTGTAGAGCCTGTTGCCGCCGCAGCTGCTGCCGCTGGCGTGACTCCCCCAACTGCCACAAATCCTGGTAAGTATGTCCCCAAGTATCGCCGTGAGGGTTCGGCTGCTCCTCCGCCTGAACCTGATAAGCGGCGCGGGTTCGACGATCGTCCTCAGCAGTCCGGCGACAGATGGCGAACTGATGATCGTGATCGTGATCGTCGAACTTCATTTGGTGGTTCGAGATTGCCTCCGCCATCTTCTTCATCTTGGTCGTCTTCGAGAACACGAGGTTGATGTGTGCTGCATGGCGAGCTGCTGATAAAAAATGGAGGCTAAAAGTTTGTTTGCTGTTACTTTTATATTAAGTGGATGGATCAGGCACGGTGCTTTTGCTGAAACGCCAGAAATTTTTGATAATTTCTGCTTCCTTCAAGGCTTTTGTTTTGTAAGTTTGTTTCATTTGATTTCTGGAAGTTAAGAGAGGCAACTTTCCTGATTGTTATGATATGAGTATGTCTGTAATGGACGGAGAAGGATTAATTATTTTTTGCGATTTTACTGTTTTTTTATTCATTTAGAAACTCACCTGCTTTTTTTATTAGTGGTTGTTATCTATGAACATTGATATGGGCAATACAAATAAGTTGTCATCTTTAAGGTTGGCAATTTAATTATGAGCATTGGTGCGGGCAATACAAGTATGTTGACACATATAATATTGGTGATTTCATTATGCGTAAGGGGACATCATATGCTAATCTTTCTGATTTTCAGGCTTTTCGGTAGCTCACCAAAAATTGTTACCAAATTTCGAGTTTTTTTGGCTTCAGAAAGGTGACAGAGAATGAAGATGATTGGAAATAGGAAACTTGTTTTCATTTCTATTATTAGCATAAACCACAAGATGGTAATTCTGAAAAAATAATAGCTCAATATGTCGATGGTAGATGAAAGATTAGTCCAATTAAAAAAAAATGGTATACATTAATGATCTACTAGTTAAAAATTTGATTTTTTGAATATAAAATAAAATGAGTAGTAGTGACCATAATTCCTTGAACAATAATTTTTTTTTACAATAATTTCACTGTTGATTTTTCAAATAGCTGCAACTTCATCAGGGAAAAAATTTGCGTACATAAGATGTACGCAGAGCTGCGTACGTCTGTAACTTGCAAACAGGTTATAGGGAGGATTTTAGGAGGTTGTAATCGCGTTATACCCCCTGTAACCTATCTGTACCTTCTAGTAAGTTCTGCGCTTCTGTTTTGATATACAGGTAGGTTACATGGGGTATAACGCGGTTATAACCTCCCGAAATCCTCCCCGTAACCTGTTTGCAGGTTACAGACGTACGCAGCTCTACGTACGTCTTATGTACGCAAATTTTTTCCCTTCATCAGACAGATTCTTTAACTGAAAAGAGGATTATTGAAGGATGGGTATATGTGCAACTTTGGGAATTATATATTGTGGTGTTGAAATATATTTACATAACCCATGCAAGATCTTTCAAGCTATTATCTTNTCACTGAAAAAGCAAGCAAGCAAAGGTTCCATTCATGCAAATATGATTAGTTAATTCTATCAAGAATAATGGTGTTATCTGCACCTTCACGAGAATAAAGTNAAAACATAAAATTGATAAATCACTAATCAAATGAATAATCATCACTGAAAAAGCAAGCAAGCAAAGGTTCCACTCATGCAAATATGATTAGTTAATTCCATCAAGAATAATGGAGTTATCTGCACCTTCACGAGAATAAAGTGAAAATTTAGAACAATAAAAATAGTGTTTAGAACATAGTAACTTAAAATTTGTATAACAAAAACTCCAACAACAAGCCTTTATCCTACTATGTGGGGTTGGCTACATGAATCCTTTTTCGTCCAATGTTCCTATTGAGTCTCATATTTTATTTAATTATAATAAATTAAATATATTTTATACAACATGCCCGTGTCTATTTGGGTCTACCTCTACTTTTTTTAGCATAAGTCAAATCTAAAACAACTACTCTCCTAACAGGGCCATCAGATGGTCAACGTTTAATGTGATCAAACCATATAAGACGACTCTAATATTTTTTTTGTCACTGGAGCTACTCCAACCCTTTCACGGATATATTAGTTTCACATTTTATCCTTTAGTGTAAAAAGCACTCATCCGNACTTAAAATTTGTATAACAAAAACTCCAACAACAAGCCTTTATCCTACTATGTGGGGTTGGCTACATGAATCTTTTTTCCTCTAATGTTCCTATTGAGTCTCATATTTTATTTAATTATAATAATTAAAATTATATTTTATACAACATGCCCGTGTCTATTTGGGTCTACCTCTATTTTTTTTAGTATAAGTCAAATCTAAAACATCTACTCTCCTAACAAAGCCATTAGATGGTCAACGTTTAATGTGACCAAACCATATAAGACGACTCTAATATTTTTTGTCACTGGAGCTACTCAACCCTTTTGCGGATATATTAGTTTCACATTTTATCTTTTAGTGTAAAACACTCATCCACCAGAGCATTCTCATCTCAATAACACCTTAGTTTTATGCTCCAACATTTTGTGCCATAAAGCATTGCAGGCCTCACTACCATCTTATAAATTTTTCCTTTTAACTCTAAGCAGTACTTTTCTATCACAAAAAAGGTTCGATGCAATCCTCCGTGTAAAAAATTCAACTTGAATTCTACTAATAACATCCCCGTCTGAACCACCGTCACTTTGAACAATACACCCGAGATATCTAAAACAATCGCTCATTTTAATGATTTTGACCACCCATTTTTACAACCCCACCACCAGACCTAACAATAAAAAAATTACATTACATGTATTCAGTCTTAGCTCTACTCAAACGAAAGCCTTTAGATTTTAAAGTTGACTGCCATAATTAAGTTTTTCCTGAACTCTCTCTCCAATCTTATCCACAAGCAGGATATCATCAGCGGAAAACATACACCAAGATACATCCTCCTGTAATGTCTAGTATGAGCATCCATAACTAAAGCAAAACGATTTGGGTTTAAAACCGAACATTGAATGTAATCCAACTGAAATAGAAAAATAAATGGGCAATCCTCCTTGTGTTTGAACACAAATAACAATTCTAGAATACATATTTTCAATGACTTGAATATAAGCAATCTCAACACATTTCTTTTCTAGTACTCTCCAAAGTACTCTTGAAATTTTTTTCTAAATCAACAAATATCATATGTAGATTCTCCTATTCTTTCTATACTTTTCCATCAGACCTCTCAATAAATGTATAACTTTCGTGGTGGACTTGCCCGAATTAATTCCAAACTGACTTTGAAAATTTTTTGTATCATTTCATAACCTATGTTCAATTACTCTCCCATAACTTTAATATACGACACTTTATTTAATTTCTCTATAATTTATACACTCTTATGCATCCCCTTTTATTCTTAAAAATATGAACTAATAGACTCTTTCTTTATTTATCAAACATCTTTTTAATTTTTAAAATAATATTAAAAAATTTAGAAAACANTTGCAGGCCTCACCACCATCTTATAAACTTTTCCTTTTAACTCTAAACAGTACTTTTCTATCACAAAAAAGGTTCGATGCAATCCTCGGCATAAAAAATTCAACTTGAATTCTACTAAATATCTGAACCACCGTCAGTTCGAACAATACACCCGAGATATCTAAAACAATCACTCATTTTAATAACTTTGACCACCTATTGTTACAACCCCATCACCAGACCTAACATTAAAAAAATTACATTACATGTATTCAGTCTTAGATCTACTCAAACGAAAGCCTTTAGATTTCAAAGTTGACCACCATAATTAAGCTTTTCCTGAACTCTCTCTCTAATCTTATCCACAAGCAGGATATCATCAACGAAAAACATACAACAAGATACATCCTCCTGTAATGTCTAGTATGAACATCCATAACTAAAGCAAAAAGATTTGGGTTTAAAACCGAACATTGGATGTAATCCAACTGAAATAGGAAAATAAATGGGCAATCCTCCATGTGTTTGAACACAAATAACAAGTCTAGTATACATATTTTCAATGACTTGAATATAAGCAATCTCAACACATTTCTTTTCTAGTACTCTCCAAAGTATTCTTGAAATTTTTTTCTAAATCAACAAAAATCATATGTAGATTCTCTTATTCTTTCTATACTTTTCCATCAGACCTCTCAATAAATGTATAACTTTCGTGGAAGACTTGCCCGAAATAATTCCAAACTGACTTTGAAAAATTTTTGTATCATTTCATAACCTATGTTCAATTACTCTCCCATAACTTTAATGTACGACACTTTAATTTAATTTCTCTATAATTTATACACTCTTGTGCATCCCCTTTTATTCTTAAAAATATGAACTAATAGACTCTTTCTTCATTTATCAAAAAACTTTTTAATTTTTAAAATAATATTAAAAATTTAGCAAACCAAAAAATTCTCAGATTCCCTAAACATTTCCACATTTCTATTTGAATACCACCAGATTCTATTATTTTTTTACACTTTGTTTTCTTTAAAGCCCCAACTTCTATTTTCTTAATGTGATGATAAAAAAAAAAAAAATTGGTATTATTTATTGAAGTAGTTCATATCATTGAAAATTTTATCAAAATATATCTCCCACCTATGTTGAATATCCTCATCTAAGAAAAACACTTTTTGATTTTCATGTATCATATATCCCCATCCATGTTATCTAACATTTTATGTTACATGCACGTGCTTGCAACTAATAGTCTTCATACACATTGATATTTATTCATATTTCATATATAATACATGATTCATTTAATATCTAAACCTTACATATTTCACTGATATGAACTACTAGCATGCATATTATTTAGTTTTTGTGCATTATTGAATTATCTGATAGATTTCTAATGACCTACTAGACTTATCACTCATAATATGTATACTTGCATGTGTCTTGGTTTAATGAAAGGGCGGGAGTTTGTGAAGTAGAAGTTGAATCTAAAGATTAATAATAGTCGAATTCTGATGTACATGATTCCTTTTGTAATCACAATTTACTGTACGTGTTTGGATGATGCAAATAAAAAAAAACATGATTATTGTTAGAAATTATATTAGAAAATTTATTCTATAAGAAGTTATGAGGATTAGATTTATTCCCGAATGTAATTTTGTTTACTTTTCTATTTTAGATTTATTTCCGTAGATGAGATTTATTACCTCCCAATTGCAGACTCATCTATTTTTATATTGTTTCATTTATCTCCAAATAATTATTATGAATTAATTAATTGAAGATATTAACTGTTATAACTTTTCATTCATAATATCTATTTTTGTCTTTTCTATTCTAAGATTCATGTAAGTGTTATTTATAATCCCTTGTGATATCAATAACATAATTTCACATTATTCTGATTTTCAACATAGTATCAGAGTCAAATTCCCTACCCTAGCTACCAATTCTTCCTCTAGAACCGCAGGACTCCATTCCTGCCATCCTCCCTGCAATAAGAGAATGACACTTTCTCCTTTAGAAAATTGATTTCATGTCCTCATAATTAAAATGTAATCTGGGAGGAATGCATCGTGGGTTTGGTGGATTGACCTGTGTAGGTCCATTTTTTTTCCTCGGCGACATGGGCGTGTGGGGAGAAGAAGAACAGAGAATGTCCAAGGTCTGGGCGGGAGTCGGCGCTTGAAACGAAGCACATTGTGACCGAGGAGCGCGAGTGTCCAGAAGCAACAACAACAGCCTCCGTGTTCTCTTTTGGCCATCCCACTCTCCATGACAGCGAGCCATCCCATAGCTTCCCTAATCTCAAGGAGTTTGCCATGAAGCCCAAAAAGGAGGGTGCCACACTTACTCTTTCTGTTTTCATCACCGAAACATACGTCGGTCCTGATGGCGCTTGTAAAGAACCAACTTTCGAGCCGAAGGGCCTACTCCCGACGAGATGCTTCGCCTTCCCCCAGGCCCTTATGAGCGCTCCGTCGGACAGCTGAGAACGCCCAACTTGGTGGCAGCTTCCGCTCCTATGGTTATGGAAGAAGTGGAGTAGTAACTCCTACTTGTCGGCAACCTAATTTCAGGATGATGNAGATTTCTAATGACCTACTAGACTTATCACTCACAATATGTATACTTGCATGTGTCTTGGTTTAATGAAAGGATAGGAGTTTGTGAAGTAGAAGTTGAATCTAAAGATTAATAATAGCCGAATTCTGATGTACATGATTCCTTTTGTAATCACAATTTACTGTACGTGTTTGGATGATGCAAATTCAAAAAAACATGATTATTGTTAGAAATTATATTAGAAAATTTATTCTATTAGAAGTTGTGAGGAATAAATTTATTCCTGAATGTAATTTTGTTTACTTTTCTATTTTAGATTTATTTCCGTAGATGAGATTTATTACCTTCCAATTGCAGACTTATCTAGTATTATATTGTTTCATTTATCTCCAAATAATTATTATGAATTAATTAATCGGAGATATTAGCTGTTATAACTTTTCATTCATATTATCTATTTTTATCTTTTCTATTCTAAGATTCATGTAAGTGTTATTTATAATCCATTGTGATATCAATAACATAATTTCACATTATTCTGAATTTCAACATAGTATCAGAGCCAAATTCCCTACCCTAGCTACCAATTCTTCCTCTAGAATCGCAGGACTCCGTTCTTGCCATCCTCCCTGCAATAAGAAAATGACACTTTCTCCTTTAGAAAATTGATTGCATTTCCTCATAATTAAAATGTAATCCGGGAGGAATGCATTGTGGGTTTGGTGGATTGACCAGTGTAGGTCCATTTTTTTTCCTCAGCGACATAGACGTACGGGGAAATGGAGAACAGAGAATGTCCAAGGACTGGGCGGGAGTCAGCGCTTGAAGCGAAGCGCACTGTGACCGAGGAGCACGAGTGTTCAGAAGTAACAACAACAGCCTCTGTGTTCTCTTCTGGCCATCCCACTCTCCATGACAGCGAGCCATCCCATAGCTTCCCTAATCTCAAGGAGTTTGCCATGAAGCCCAAAAAGGAGGGTTCCACACTTACTCTTTCTATTTTCACCACCGAAACATACGTCGGTCCTGGTGGTGCTCGTAAAGAACCAACTTTCGAGCCGAAGGGCCTTACTCCTGACGAGATGCTTCGCCTTCCCCAGGCCCTTATGAGCGCTCCGTCAGAGAGCTTGAGAACGCCCAACTTGGAGGCAGCTTCCGCTCCTATGGTTATGGAAGAAGTGGAGTAGTAACTCCTACTTGTCGGCAACCTAATTTCAATAAGGATGATAAATAGAGGAGGGGCCCCCTCTGGCCCTCTGATTTCGATCTACCATGGAGGGCCGATGAGGTCAATAACTAGGCTTCGTACAATAAATTTGCTTTGACTGTGGATTCTGTTCGGCAAGAGCGCTACGACTCTCTTAGGAGCTAGGGTTTCTCAAAGGTGATGAGATCGATAATTGGTCTTTTAGAAAGAAATTGACTGCTCCTCATAACAGGTACTTCGGTTTCGGATCTGGATTCAGAGATACTCTCATGCTCGGTATGAATTCTAATCGATGGTTCAGAGGAAGCAGGAGATCTCTTTCGAGCAATGGGGCACGACAAAGGCCGAGAGTCATCCTTGATCCATCGAAGAAGGATTATGTATCAATGCCTGAACAAACTCCTTTAAGACCAAGTTTGTTTGGTGTTGCTAGGCCGAAGGAAGAAGTTTTGTTTAAAAGGGGTTAAGATTGGAGAAAAATTGAGACAGAGATTAAGATGAAGAAATTTGTGAGGCCAGCAAACTCTCAGTCTAGCAGACCATCCAGTGTGCATTCAAGTGGAGCTGTGAGCCTAGTTTCACAGGTGTCCGAGGAAGGTGTTGCTCCAAAGCCTTGGCCTAAGGTGAACCTCTTTGGTGATGCAAAACCTCTGGAGGTTATTTTGGAAGAAAAGGGCATGGGTTGGCTAAGGAAGATTTCAATGGACTGGGAAGCTTTATTAATGTCTTAGTTAGGGATATCCAAGGAGAAGGCTTCCTTGATGAATTTTTTGCAAATTCGATGTTTCCTGACATTCTAACATTTCTCTCTGCAACAAAAATGTTAAAACATGATGGTATTTTTTGCTCTTTCTCTCCATGCATAGAGAAGGTGCAGTGCTACTGTGAAACTTTCCTACAGCAGGCCCTCCTCTGGAGCCTTTCTTTGCCGCAGGCCTACCTCCGGAGCTTTTTCCTACAGCAGGTCTACTTCCGAAGCTTTTTCCTTCCACAGGCCCTCCTCCGGAATCTTTTCTGCAGCAGACCCTCCTCCGGAGCTTTTCCTGTATCAAAACCTCCTCCAAAGCCTTTTCCTGCAACAAGTNCTAGGGTTTCTCAAAGGTGATGAGATCGATAATTGGTCTTTTAGAAAGAAATTGACTGCTCCTCATAACAGGAACTCCGGTTTCAGATCTGGATTCAGAGATACTCTCATGCTCGGTCTGAATTCTAATCGATGGTTCAGAAAGCAGGAGATCTCTTTCGAGCAATGGGTCACGACAAAGGCCGAGACTCGTCCTTGATCCATCGAAGAAGGATTATGTATCAATGCGTGAACAAACTCCTTTAAGGCCAAGTTTGTTTGGTGCTGCTAGGCCGAAGGAAGAAGTTTTGTTTAAAAGGGGTTAAGATTGGAGAAAAATTAAGACAGAGATTGAGATGAAGAAATTTGTGAGGCCAACAAACTCTCAGTCTAGCAGACCATCCAGTGTGCATTCAAGTGGAGCTGTGAGCCCAGTTTCACAGGTGTCCGAGGAAGGTGTTGCTCCAAAGCCTCGGCCTAAGGTGAATCTCTTTGGTGATGCAAAGCCTCTGGAGGTTATTTTGGAAGAAAAGGGCATGGGTTGGCTAAGGAAGATTTCAATGGACTGGGAATCTTTATTAATGTCTTAGTTAGGGATATCCAAGGAGAAGGGTTCCTTGATGAATTTTTTGCAAATTCAGAGTTTCCTGACCTTCTAACATTTCTCTCTGCAACAAAAATGTTAAAACATGATGGTATTTTTTGCTCTCTCTCCATGCATAGAGAAGGTGCAGTGCTACTGTGAAACTTTTCTACAGGAGACCCTCCTCCGGTGTCTTTCTCTGCCGCAGACCTACCTCCGGAGCTTTTTCCTACAACAGATCTACTTCCGAAGCTTTTTCCTTCCGCAGGCCCTCCTCCGGAATCTTTCCTGCAGCAGACCCTCCTCCGGAGCTTTTCCTGTATCAAAACCTCATTCAGAGCCTTTTCCTGCAACAAGGCCTACCTCCAAAGCTTTTTCTTTTTTCGGCAAGCCATACCCCGCAACATTACCTTTAGGAGTTTTCTTCATATCTACAAACACTACAGGAACTGCAGTCAAAGACAACGACAATCAACTAGAAGTCAATTTTTTCCACAGGTTGTCTACTTCCCTGCAAGCTCTCCTGCAGCATTACCTGTAAAACGTCTTTTGCCTATCTACTGACACTGCAGGAACTACAGTTAAAGACAACCGTAGCCAAATAAAAGTCAGTTTTTCCTGCAAGTTGTCTACTTCCCTACAAACTATTTTGCAACATTATCTGTAGAAGCCTTCTATCTACCTACAGATACTGCAGGAATTGCAGTAAACACAACTATAGTACGGGATGAAGAAATCAAGTTTTATTTCATAGGATCTTCATCGCCCGTTGTTTCNAGTCCTACCTCCAAAGCTTTTCCTTTTTTCTGCAAGCCATACCCCGCAACATTACCTTTAGGAGTTTTCTTCATATCTACAAACACTACTGGAACTGCAGTCAAAGACAACGACAATCAACTAGAAGTCAATTTTTTCCACAGGTTGTCTACTTCCCTGCAAACTCCCCTGCAGCATTACCTGTAAAACGTCTTTTGCCTACCTACTGACACTGCAGGAACTACAGTTAAAGACAACCATAGCCACATAAAAGTCAGTTTTTCCTGCAAGTTGTCTACTTCCCTACAAACTCCCCTGCAACATTATCTGTAGAAGTCTTCTATCTACCTACAGATACTGCAAGAATTGCAGTAAACACAACTATAGTACGGGATGAAGAAATCAAGTTCTACTTCATAGGATCCTCATCGCCCGTTGTTTGACAATTTCAAATCTAAGTTGAACATATCTTTCAACTATGTTTCAAGTTGAGATGAAGTGTTAGAAGTTATATTAGTAAATAATTTATTTATATTAAAAGTTATGAGGATTATATTTATTTCCTAATATAATTTTAGTTTCTTTCCCATTTTAGATTTTTTCTTTGGATTGGATTTATTTCCTTTNTAATATAATTTTATTTTCTTTCCTATTTTAGATTTTTTCTTTGGATTGGATTTATTTCCTTCCTATTTTAGGTTTTTCTATTTTATGTTGTTTCCTTTATCTCCAAATAATTATTATGAATTAATTAATTGAAGATATTAGGTGTTCTATCTTTCCTTTCTTGTTATCACCCTTTTTATTGTCTTTCTTATTCTAAGATTCATGTAAGAGTTATTTACAACCCCATATGATATCAATAACATAATTCTGCATTATTTTGAATTTAAAAAATTATCAAGTATGACTTTTTTTTAATGAAAAATATTGTAATCGGACCAATGAAAAAAAAAAACTAATTTTCTTATACGTGGTAAATTAGTTAATANTTTCTATTTTATGTTGTTTCCTTTATCTCCAAATAATTATTATGAATTAATTAATTGAAGATATTAGGTGTTATATCTTTCCTTTCTTGTTATCACCCTTTTTATTGTCTTTCTTATTCTAGGATTCATGTAGGGGTTATTTATAACCCCATATGATATCAATAACATAATTCTGCATTATTTTGAATTTAAAAATTATCATGTATGACTTTTTCTGAATGAAAAATATTGTAATCGGACCAATGAAAAAAAAAAAAAAAAACTAATTTTCTTATACGTGATAAATTAGTTAATAATGTTTTGATGTATGCAAATAGAAATGTAGTCTTATCCAATTGATTTCATTCTTTTAGGGAAACTTCGTTATGAAAGATAAAAATAACATGTGTATTTGATAAGTGAATGCCATTCTCATTTGCCATACCCAGCTTGATGCGATAGGCCATAATATAAGTGTTACTTTAGACTGCGAATGTACATACAAGACAAAAAATTTTAGTAGGTATACTATTAATAATTTATCAATAAATATTATTAAAATATAAAGTAAAACCTAAGTGAGATGAATTTAAGCATATTGAATCTACTATATAAAAGAAAGCAGATATAAATTTTAGACTTCAGATTTGGCGNCGTTATGAAAGATAAAAATAACATGTGTATTTGATAAGTGAATGCCATTCTCATTTGCCATACCCAGCTTGACGCGATAGGCCATAATATAAGTGTTACTTTAGACTGCGAATGCACAAACAAGACAAAAAATTTTAGTAGGTATACAATTAATAATTTATCAATAAATATTATTAAAATATAAAGTGAAACCTAAGTGAGATGAATTTAAGCATATTGAATCTATTATATAAAAGAAAGCAGATATAAATTTTAGACTTCAGATTGGGCTTCTATAATGAAGAAATGCCTAAGGACTGTTTTGCAATCAGAGGATACTATAGGGACTTGCAATGCATTTATGATGGCTTTTTCATAGCTTTAAGTTCTAGAATTCTATCACACTTCCATTTGATAAAAACTTTTTCCTTCTTCTTAAAAATCGATGTGTCAAAAATTTTTTAACAATCAAATATATTAGAAAGTGGTAGCTATAAGAAATATTATCTATTTTTTAAAGGAAAAAAAAAGTTTATAACAACAAANTCATAGCTTTAAGTTCTAGAATTCTATCACACTTCCATTTGATAAAAACTTTTTCCTTCTTCTTAAAAATTGATTTGTCAAGAATTTTTTTACAATCAAATACATTAGAAAGTGGTAGCTATAAGAAATATTATCTTTTTTTTTAAGGGAAAAAAAGTCTATAACAACAACGAAAACATTAAAAACTCTATTCTTCCCACAATGATTCTACAATTAATTTAACAAACAGTTGTAGCAATCACAAACTGACATCTAAAGAAAAATTTTTTAAAATTACAATTAAGCCAGGGATGTTAAATGGATTTAAGTGTTCGATGATACAACAATAGTTGACGTTTATGTAGAGAGCAAAAAAAATGAGAATAGTAAGATGTGCGTGTGACAAAATTATAATGGATAAATCAATGCATAATTATGTTAGAAGAATTCTAAAAGTTTAAGTAACAGCCACTGAGTATTAAAAAAATTGAAAATTTAGATAGGAACAAAATGTGGATAATGCTTTTATTGGACGATTAAAAAAAATTTATAACAGTGGATTAAGAAAGAAAATAAGCAGACCTGAGGTAACATGAATGGAACATGTTCAACATAATTTGCAAACAATAAGTTCACATGTTAAACAACATTCAACAAGAACAAATGAAAAAAAAAAGGAGAAATTATAAAGCCAACCATAAACATTTAGGATGAGGCTAATGATTATTATTTTCTAACGAAATTTAGGCAAAAAAGAATAATTAACTCCATGAGAAATAATCCATAAAGCCAACTCCAACAATTTGTGATCAAAGTAAAGATGCTGTAGTCTTAAGATGAATAGGTCAGTTGCTGTACAAAAAACATAATTCAAGTCTATGANCTGTATAATAGACTCTTGTCATTCCTTTATTATTATTATTATTATTATTATTATTATTATTATTATTATTATTATATAATCAATAATTATCATTTTTTAAAAATCAACTCCACCATTCATGATAATAAATAAAATATTGTGAGTGTAAATGTGAAAATTTAGTTGTGAGATATGTAAATCCAAAAGAATTGTGCTCCACATTTGTAAATTTCTCTTTTATTAATTTTTCAATAATTTGATTATAACACGAACATATTCATGAGCTTAAAAATTTATTTTATGAATGAATTATGATTATATATAAATAAAAAATTAGATAACATATACATAAATCTCACTAAATTCTTATATATGCATACAAATTTTGCCTGGAAAAATGTCATAGTTAAGTAAGATAAATTGTAACTAAGTTAAAAAAAGGTTTATACTAGAAAAATAGAAGATAAATTATTAAACAAATTATTGTAATGTTAAGTCATATTAATTAATGCTAATTATACTAAATTTATAAAATAAGGAGTGTAAACAATTCCTCAAGGAAAAAGTTAAGCTAATCATGCTTTCAAGGCCAAGGCTCCAAAACTAAGTTCTTTGCTTGAAATAAAGCTCCCACAATAACTCTTTCTTGATGATGTAAAAATATATGCCAATTTTAAATAAAGGAAAAACATCAACTCTATGAAACAAGTCTTATATGACAAATGTAACAGAAATAAGAAGAATAAAAAATCAAAAAAAAAAAAACATGTCTTTGTCCCACTAAGTGAGGTTGGCTACATGAATCATTTTTCTCCATTATGTTCTACTGAATGTCATAACTTCATTTAATTCTAAGAAATTAAGATCATTTTATACAACACACCCTATTATTAAGAGAATAATTAAGCAAATTATTCACAAATAAAAGTCATTAATGCAAGCTTGAGTTAGATTTAAGCCCGCGTCTCCCCCACCTAAAATTTGAGGAAGGAAGAAAAGATTAAAAGGGGAGTCTCTGGGTTAGTTTATTGGGGTGATGAAGAGAAACATGTATTGATAGAGAGAGAGAGAGAGAGAGAGAGAGAGAGAGATAGCTGAAAGAGAATCAATAACAATTAACTGCGAGAAATTATCATGTGTCAAGAAAGACAATTTATAATTATAAGTGCGTTTTTTATATGGAAAGAAGGCATAGCGAATGAGAAACTTATTGATTGCACCATTGATGAAGACAACTTAACAAGATATGTGAGGAAGAGAAAATATTTGCATATGTAAGATGTACGCAGCGCTGCGTACATCAGAGGTTATTCAGAGGGTACATGCGTGTTATATCCGCATTATACCCTCCTATAACCTTCCCGTAACTTACCTGTAATTATCAGAACTACAGAAGCACGAAACTTATTTGTAGGTTACATATAAGTTACAGGTAGGTTACAGAGATGCTAAAGTGGGGTATAACACGGATGTAACCCCCTTATACCCTTTGAATAATCTCATGACGACATACACAGCTCTGCGTACGTCTTACGTACGCAAATATTTTTCGTGAGGAAGAGTGATTAAGAAACTGTAAGTGATATGGGCAAAGATAAACGAAGAAAAGTAGGAGGATTGGAAATTTAAGTGGCTAGGGTTCCAAAATTTTATGTAATAAATTTAAATTTTGAATTACTTTAAGCCATTTGATTAAATATGAATGGTGATAATTTGATAGCAAAATGGTACTACCAAATTGGAATCGCAATCAAATTTATTGATGCTCAGATTTTATTATTTCCAAACAATTTATTAAAGTACTTATCACATTATTTATTATATGTCTAATATGCAAATATTATTATTATTTAATATTACTTAACATATTAATATCATTAAAAAATATTACTTATCATTATTTTTCTTACGTGAATATATTTTTTAAGTATACATAAATATTTTAATATATAAAAATATAAAAAGCTTATATATATAACAATGAACGAGGTTGAGTGAATTTAATGGGGAAGCGAAGCCAGCTTTGATCTTCATCACGATGTATTTTTTAAAAGCGGGGGCGGTGAAGAAAAGACGGAGGAAGTCACGGCACAGTATTAGATTTGGAATCCAGTGAGGATATTTTCGGAAACTAATTAAATGGGTCCCATTCCTAATCACGTGTCATATGTGTCCAACGACTGTAGCGATTGTGCGAAGCAGCATACAGTATTATAAACCAATCAGTATGTACACAGAGAGAATGCCAGCTAACTGGGTTCGAGGAATAGCTGTTTGCTGTTGTGTATCTTTCGTATGAGCCGAGATTCGCTGGGGAGGTAACCGAGGTGGTACACGAGGGACATGGGAAACCCGGAATTCAATAGTGGCTGGTCGGCACCGCGAAGTGCAGGTCCGTCAAGTTACCGTTAGCGGTGTAAGCGAGTTCCGCCCCAGCGCGACCTAGCCATTTATTGAATTCGAGTTGTACTTCGATTCTATAGTTCGACCAAAAATTATTAGGTCTTGGCTACCGAGAGTCAATGAATCACTTTCATGTGAAGCTGATAGAAAAAAAAATGTATTTTCTTTTGTTCTGGCCCAGTAACAAAAGAGAATATTACTCGTGTTATTCCGCATTATTCATGCATTATTGTGGTGATATTCATATATTATTGTGTTTGTGTTATAATAACACAATAACACATCAATACCACTACAATAACACTTGAATAACGCGTAATAACATAGGGGAATATTCCACTGTATTAAAACGATTTTTTTTAATTTTTTTGTCACCTCCACGTGACTTGATTTCATTGGACTCCAGTTGAATCTCTACGTCCGGATTTCAGACGTAATATTTGTTCGAGTTCAACCGGCCTCATGCGCCGACATGGTTAGTACAAAAAATAATATTAATTTAAAAAATTTTATAATAAAATGATAAATATCATAAATGATTATGAGATAAATAATAAGAATTAATTTGATATAAAATGAAAAATATCATTTCTTTAATATTTTTAAGAATTTAAAGGAAGAAATTTTAATATTAGTATATTTTGAATATATTTTATATTTTATATTTTTTAAACGAGTTTGCTTATCAGTTGATGAGTCGAGTGGAGACTGGCTTGAGCAAGCTTGTGAGCTCATTGAGATCAGTTAACAAGCCACTTATCGAGTCAAGCCCGAGCCGGCTCAAGTGACGGCTTAATAGATGGGGCCCACCTCTTGCAAAGAAAAATATTTAA
The DNA here is from genome assembly GCA_002079205.1 of Phalaenopsis hybrid cultivar. NCBI lineage: Eukaryota > Viridiplantae > Streptophyta > Magnoliopsida > Asparagales > Orchidaceae > Phalaenopsis > Phalaenopsis hybrid cultivar. The sequence continues at coordinate 27,748 of JXCR01112190.1, read as the reverse complement.
GATATTCTGAGCTGTGCTGGAATGCCCTGGAATACCTTACTAATGAAAGTAAAATAAATTGAATAATTTTGAAATGTCATTTATTCTGCTAAAAAATTTAGATGAGAAGATTTTTTGCACTTCTTTAAAATATCTACTATTATTATTTTTCATGTAGTATTAAATATCTATATAAATCTATAAAACATTACTGCAAGTATTTCATATCGAAACTTTAATATTACAGTTATCAAAAGTTAAAAACACATAATACCTCAAAACTAGCCTCTCCTAAGGAAAAAAATTATTGTGTGCGGACACCGCAAGTAAAATTTGTGTGCGGTGTCCTATCAGAACCGTGAAAAAATTAGAGTGACCCACTCTAATCATAAAAAAAAAAAAAAAAACAAAACAAAAAGATCTATTTCGATGGTTCTGATCGGACACCGCACACAAATTTGAGTGTGGTGTCCGTAGCAAAAGTAGTTCCCCCAGAGAACTTCTTTTCAAAGCGATTCACTTGCATTCGAAAGTTTGCGAACTAAAAACATGATCTCACCGATCATATAATTGATTTTTTCAAAATAAATGGTAAATTTATCGACACAATTTTCTAATTGTTAGAGGTTAAGGGTCTGTTTGGGGCTGCTGCAGCTTGTCCAGCTTCTGCTGATAAGTAGCTTATCCAGATCATCTGCTTATCCTGATGATCTGCTGATGAGCAGATGATCCGGATAAGCTGACTGACTGTTTGATTTGTGCGTTTGTAAAACAACTAATTTGTAGCTGTTTGTGGATAAATGACCATTCTGCCCATGAACTGAATAATTTATGTGTTTTCAGCAAATGAATAATGGTTATTAATTTGTCAATATTTCACAAAAGCAGGTTTCTACAAGTCATATTCCTCTATGAGTGAGAGAACCGAACTACTTATAAAACTAACCACTATATACTGTAGCATTCCTTGGCCTACAAATACACAAATAATCGTTTCTCACAAAATTGGAATTTAATGGCCATAAGTCAGATATGCGCTCAATTTAGATATTGTTAGTGTTTCTTGAGTGGAGCAATAGAAAGCTTACCAAAACTCCACTTATAAAGGCGATACTTCTCCCTGCTGCTCAAATCTTCCGGTTTGAAGTTACGTCCACATTCATCTCGAGCAGTAGCCGAAAGCGAAATGTCAAACTACCGATGAACGGAAATTAGGTGGAGGACAGAGCTAAAAGACTGATCCATTATCAAAGCAGAGGACGGAGGGCCTGGATTTGTTGGAGGAGAGCGACTAGAAGGGGGTCACGGGCTTCAACTTGATTTCGGCTACAAAAAGCGACGAAGGGTCGGATATTCGGCGAACGAAGGGATACGAGCTTCGACTGGCTTTCGACGACGGAGAGCGACGAAGGGCCGCAGGCTTCGATTGGCTTTTGGCGACGGAGAGCGACGAAGGGCCGCGGGCTTCGGAAAGAGAGCGAGGTCGCGAGCGAGAGGGGTAGGGACGTAAAAGAAGTGAAATAAGCTCCAGGCAAACACGAATCACGGGTATAACCCTGCGATTCCCGTGTAAGAGAAAATATAAAACACAGTTTTTATATAATCTATAAAACGTGCGAAACAAACGGGTAAGCGACGTTTTCGAAAACGCCGTCGCACTTATAAGCTGCCCCAAACAGGCCCTAAATTTATGTCAAATGGTGAAAGTATAAAGTGTAATTTATGTAATTTTAAAATTATGTCAAATATATTACATGCAACAAAAAGTTAAGAGAAAGAAGGAAGATAGAATAAGGATCCAACCATATATTCTTCCTATGAAAAAAAGGAAATATATATTTTCCTAAATCTTGGTACTCACATGATATATTAAATCAAAATGAGTACCAAATTTGGATTAAATTTGAGTTAAATTTTGCAACAAAAGATTCCGAAGAAGTGATATCAGTTATAACAAACGCAAACGCCTCATTAATAATTGTTAAAGCAAGATGATAGAGGATAGAAGAGACTGTGGTAGGGCACATTGATGTTAAAGGTGAACCGCCATAATTGGCAAGTGGCTTCCTATTGTGGTTGTCCTCTCTTGAAAGAGAAGAAACAAAATGAGTCATGTTATACAAATTAAATGGAACATGAGTATAGCTATGACACTTGCATGATAGTTATGTCGGGGTCTTCTATTAATATGTNTATATATATATATATATATATATTATGAGTTGCGTACTCAGATCAGTTTGTTGGACATCTACTTGTCACTTGCAAGTCCCCTCTTATTTGGGATTCAATTCCTCCTAAGTGTAGGGTGTGATACTCGAATTATCAGGCGCATGAAAGATGACAGAGACCCGTATAATAGCCTCATGTCATTCNTCAAACTTCCAACTCAAAAGAGGAGTACCATAACCGCTTCTTCTTCCATTTGCAGTAAATCCATCCGTCCTCCGACCCTTATCAGAACGGCGAAAGCTGTGCTTCCTAACCCGCATTCGGGGATGGAGCGGTCTGCACGGCTGGAGATACGAATCTGATCGGCGAGCGGAAGTCTTCGCTGAAACGTTAACCGGAGANTCAAACTTCCAACTCAAAAGAGGAGTACCATAACCGCTTCTTCTTCCATTTGCAGTAAATCCATCCGTCCTCGGACCCTTATCAGAACGGCGAAAGCTGTGCTTCCTAACCCGCATTCGGGGCTGGAGCGGTCTGCACGGCTGGAGATACGAATCTGATCGGCGAGCGGAAGTCTTCGCAGAAACGTCAACCGGAGGTTCTTCCGGCGGATGGCTCGCCGGAGCGGATCCCGGCATCTTCTTAGGATTTCGCGCGAACTCTAGTCGGCATTGATGGGAAGAGAGAGAGAAGCAAGAAGAAGACGAGGAAGAATGAAGTGGATGAAACAGGAAAGCTTGGGGAGATGTGAACAAAAAGGCGGGGCATGATTCATGAACAAAAACATATTGCTAATTAGTAATTGATGGGGGGTCAAAATTAAATCTGACATTTAACTATAAAGTTATGCGTTAAATTAATGCTCATTGATTTCATATTGGTCANAACAGGAAAGCTTGGGGAGATGTGAACAAAAAGGCGGGGCATGATTCATGAACAAAAACATATTGCTAATTACTAATTGATGGGGGGTCAAAATTAAATCTGACATTTAACTATAAAGTTACGCGTTAAATTAATGCTCATTGATTTTATATTGGGCCAATTACGTACACACCACCTAAAATTTCCTATTTACAAAATCAGACATCTCACTTTTCATCCATTTTTCAAATTCTCACTCAAATATTAAAATACATGTGAAACCTCAATCCATATTTTTCATTTTTATCAAATTTTCAATAGGTTATATTAGTTTGATAGTTCAACAATCATCAAGAATCACTTTGATGATTAATTTATAAATATCAATGTTTCATATGATTTTTATGTAATTATCCCTTTTATATTTATAAAAACATAAGTTAATCAAAATAAAATAGGCTCCNTCCTATTTACAAAATCAGACATCTCACTTTTCATCCATTTTTCAAATTCTCACTCAAATATTAAAATACATGATGAATCCCCAATCCATATTTTTCATTTTTATCAAATTCTCAATAGGTTATATTAGTTTGATAGTTCAAAAATCATCAAGAATTACTTTGATGATTAATTTATAAATATCAATGTTCTATATGATTTTTATGTAATTATCCCTTTTATATTTATAAAAACATCAATTTAATCAAAAAATAAAATAGGCTCCTTTNGTCGACTTAAGAGTTTTCACGCTCTTATTACTTTCACGAAGGCTGGCTCGTGCTTCCACCAACCCCTCCCTAGTTTTCTCCAGATCCTGAAGCTGCAACGAGAGGGAGGTTGCCATTGTTGAAAGTTCTGTCCTACACTCTGTCAACTGTGATTCTAGAGATGTAATTTTTTTGACCTCAGATTCATACCGACGCTTGTACTCGCCCTGAAAATATTTGATCTTAACGAACTCAGAATTCTAGTTTCTCAATGCAAGTCCTAGCCCTTGCTGGTTTTCCACCATCTTTTCCACCTAGAAAAGAAGAGAATTATGGGTTAAAGAGATGAACTAATTATATAGTAGCAGAAAATGAGAGAAACTTACAAAACTCTCGGCTTCTAGGAGCCCAGTACATTCATGAGACAATATATTTTCAGGAACGTGAATACTTGAAGGGCTTAGCACAGGCTCCCGTGAGTTTTCAGCTTTCTTTTGTTTCTGAGGTAGTACTTGACATTCATTGCTCGTTGGGAGCTGCTTTGAGGATTCTGCAAGGGCTAACTCGGAAGGTCTCTTCTTAGATTTTCTTAACGCTACAGCTGTTGACCGTTCAGGGTGGAAAGAAAGATTGACCTTGAACAATGATTCCTCACTCACAAATTCGTAAATATATTGTATCTCAAACAACAGTTCTTTCATATCAGGAAATTCCAGCATCTGCAATATTCCCTCTTCGGTAATATGAGGAGAAACAGACAATTGTTGAAACCTTCCTCGCTTCTCGCGGAGCCCCCAATCATTTTTTACGAAGAAGAATTTTACGGACCATTGTCTTATCGGTTCCTTTAGACGGAAATCTAACGCCTTATGCTTAAACAACACACGATCATGTGTATCAGTAAAGAACCCACACAGTCGTGCCAAAATTGCAGGTGTTAACTTCAATCCACGATTTCTGAAGAAAACTGTTAATCCAATAATGATCGTCACCACTCGACAAGATAATTGAGCAACGCAAACCCCGAACGCCTTCATAATTTCAATAAACTCAGGTGCCGGAGGAAATCGTAGGCCAACTTTTAAGGCGGCCTCATAAATAGTAACATACCCAGAAGGTGGATAATACGCTCGATCAGTTGAAGTCGGTAACTTCACTACCATATCGTTCGGGAAGAAATACTTCTTTCGGAAAAAGATCAATTCGCTCTCCGTCACCGTTGACACTGCATCCTCTGGTTTCTGACTTTTCCTCTGGTTCTCAGCAGAACGAGGTTCTCCAGCTGTCTCCATTTTAGTGACGTTTTGCAACTAATATTCACCGCAACGTTTTTGCCACAACGTTGTACCGCACCACTTCGTCACTACGCGTCACCGCAGTTCTGCACCGCAACACTTCGCCGCAACACTTCGCCGTAACTCTTCGCCGCAACACTTCGCTGTAACTCTTCGCCGCAACTCTTTGTTTCTTCACAACGCTTTGCTTCACCGCAACTGTTCGCTCCTCCGCAACTCTTTGCTTCACCGCAACTCTTCGCTTCGCTGCAACGCTTTGCTTTGCCGCAACTGTTCGCTCCTCCGCAACTCTTTGCTTCACCGCAACTCTTCTCCACAATGCTTCGCTTCGCCGCAACTTTTCTTCGCAACTCTTCGCTCCGCCGCAACTATTCTCCGCAACTCTTCGCTCCGCCGCAGCTATTCTCCGCAACGCAGGATGATTTTCTTCTTCTCCTCGCTTGTGGTTTTTTCCCTTCATCCAATGTCTCTATTTATAGGTGTGAAATGAGACATAGCATTAAATGCACATTAAAAATAAAAAACAGCTGCTCATAAAAAAAAATTAAATTATTANCGTTCGGGAAGAAATACTTCTTTCGGAAAAAGATCAATTCGCTCTCCGTCACCGTTGACACTGCATCCTCTGTTTTCTGACTTTTCCTCTGGTTCTCAGCAGAACGAGGTTCTCCAGCTGTCTCCATTTTAGTGACGTTTTGCAACTAATATTCACCGCAACGTTTTTG
>JXCR01112187.1:0-20583 GCA_002079205.1 Phalaenopsis hybrid cultivar | reverse complement strand
ATTTATAAAGTGATGAAAAGTAAAAGTTTTAACTTTAAGGAGAGGATAGTGAAGTTTAAAATTATTATAGGCTATACAGATATAGTAAGTCTTACTTGAAAAAGAAAAGAAAAGAAAGGATTGAAAAAATCCTAATTAAAAATTAAAGAAAAGAAAAAGAAAAAGAAAAAAAGAATGTGAGGAGAAGCTTGCGGAGATGCCTAATAAAAAATTGGCTTCACTTGAATCAACTTGAGAAAAAAGGCTTTATAACATTTTCTAAACTTATATTGGAGCATTAGTAGCATTACTAGTAAAGTTTCCATGAAATTCTTTTTCATATGAATGTTCTAATTATTGTGGATATGACAAATTGCAATTCTTCTTGAAATGAATAAAGATAAAGAAATCTTAAATTTGAATACTAAGTACTCTTAGACTTAGAGTTAGAATCTAAGTTATTAAAGATTTTTTTAAAATTTTACTATTCTACTTATTAAACAAAAGTATAGACGTTTATAAGTTAATCTCTATCCTATGTTATATTTTTATGTAGTAAAAAGGTTACTTGAGGACAAGTAACGTTTACGTTTCGAGGAGTTGACACCCCTAAAAATTACTTTTTCATATATATTTTATGCTCAATTTTAATAATTTTTAATGATATTACACTTTAAAGGAAGGTATTTTGCATATTTTGGGCTTCAAGTACTAGAAATGAACTTCTGGAGAAAATGAAGCAAAAATGGTGCAATTTTGATTAAAAACGAGCAAAAAAAAATTCTGACTTGGCACATTTCAATATATCTTTCAATGTTTAATCTTCTTTACATTTCTCACATGTTTTGAATGAAATTACACTTTAAAGTAATGTTGTTCTCAAGCTTAATTTTTAGGTATATCTGTTAGGGGCAAAACGCAACTGAAACGAGGCGGAATGGAGCTGAAACAGAGCCAAATCGAGCAAAATAGTGGAGCTGGTGCAGAGTGTCACATGATGCGCCAAACCGACGCATAATGTGCCAAAATCCAGAGAACTGGTGCATGATGCGCCTGAGATAAATTTTTGTGGATTAAGGCAGATGAGGATAATTTTTGGATGAATTTTCAAAGGGACACTTGTTATAAATACCCCGTGGAGTGATTCAATACATCTAGACACTTTGAAAGGTTTTTTTATGAAGGGATATGTCTCTTGGATCAATGGACATGTATTTTGAATTCAAAAGAGTAAACTTTTGAATAGAATTTTGGGGTGAATTTTGAATTCTTTTTGGAGGGAGGCAGCCTTTTATAAAAGAGAGGGAAGTTTAGGGCTTAAAGAGGAGTTTTGGGGCGTGAGGTGTGTGTGTGTGTGTGTGTGCGTGGCGTGAGAGAGAGAGGCAAGGGCTTGTAGATTTTCTTCAAGGATTGTAAGTGTAGAGGGAAGGTGAGAGATTTCTTCTTCATTACACTTCTAAGAGAGAATTGAGAGAGTTTGTAAAGAAAGAAAGGCTTGAAGAGAACTTCTAGGGATTTTCTTCGGAAGAATTGTGAGATAAGTTGTGTCTATTATTTCTTTTGTATTGTAAACTTGTTTTTATTAATGAATCCATATTTTTTCATATCCTTTTCATGAAATCTGAGTAGTCTTTTTTATCCTTCTCCCTACTTTGAGATATGGTTTATGAAGAATTGATTTTATTTTATATGATTTTAAATGTCAAAAATTTGTGATGATTCAAACTTTGATCTTCATTTACTTTTCATTGGCCAATTGAAATGTTAATATGTGTTTAGAAGCATATCTTCTGAAAGGGATATGATTTCTACAACATGGGAAGAATCATATTTGATTTCATGAGAGAGTATTTCATCCATGGAGTTGGGCTCAAAAAAATAAAGAAATATACTTTGTTGGATGCAGAATTAGAGATTTTAAGGTGACAGATTAAAATCCATAATTTGGTCCAATTGATTGCAAACTGATACAAGATTGTTAGCCCTTAAGTGACAGAGTAGTGGGAGCTCTGGAGTGCTAGCCAGTATCCTCCCAGCCAAACCATGGAATTAGGGACCAAACTCTGGATTAGTCAATATTCTTTATGCACTCGAAAGAGGGTAAAGAATGGGATTGCTCCTATTTGGCACAAAAAAGTTTTTATATATATTTTAAAATGATTTTAATTTCTTCACAATCCATATACTCATTGTAAAGGATAAGGATGTTTTCTTAAACTTGAACTCTTCATTACAAAACTTTGTTTAGTCTTTGTAATTTTAACTTTGAAGTTTAGAATTTAATTTAGTAAACTTAGTACTTTTAGTTACATTTTTGTTAGCATTCATTAAACCCATTTTAACTTATCTTTCTTACTTTAATTTTTATAGTTTGAATATTATGATTTATGTTATCATCATAAGAATTTTCATCTTCTAAACTAAGACTTGATAGTAGTAGAATAAAATTAGCCTAAGTGATTTCTTATTGCACTTCTTTGTGGGATCGATACTGAGGTTTTTAAAGAAAGCCTTATATTACTTGAAGCGATATGTGCACTTGCATAGAACCACTAGTGTGTGAACTATTTTATATATTTTATAACATTTTTTATTTTGACCGCTAAATATAAAATGGTTCAAGTTTTGGCCATATTTTTTAAAGCTAAATTACTACGTATTTTTGGGAAGGATCAAATTTTTTGCACTGTTACTGGGGATTTAAATTGACATAAAACAAATTGAAAAACAACACACTAGGGGAACTTCAAGGGTCCTCAGTAAAATGAGAGAATATAACCAATGGTACTATTAACCAACACTTGGTAGGAGTTTCCCCTAGTCCTCTAAGGTTGTTGGCACCCCTAGTCTGATTAGGTTGATTAGCTTATGGACTATAATATTTTACATGACATATATAACACTAAAAAGTTAACAAAAATCCTTTAGCTACGTAATTACTTGTGAATGTTAAACAAAACTATTTTACATAAAAATAAAAAAGAATTTTTTATGAAATCTTAGAAAGGTCCACGTACTAAACACTTGGATCTAGGCTAGGATTTTCCCTTCCTCAGATTACCGGGTTGACAACTTTTGCTGGTGTTGGATAATAAAGCACATAATCTAGCTCTGAGCCCCCACATTCACCAATGTCTTACACTTAGTCCTTGTTTTCTATAAGTGTCAACGGGATTTTTTTTACTTCTCATATTTTTCTAACGACTTATTTCAGGATTTCTTCGTACTGGATTCTCTGTGCAACTCGTTTGAAATTTATATATTTTATTATATCAAGTTTATGCTACTAACCCATGCAGTTTCCCAAAAAGTGCTAGGTACGTGTCCCATAATTTATTTACTTCACATTTATTACTTTACAACATTTTCTTACCCTTGCATGTTTTACTTTACCTGCAAAACAAAAAAAACAAAAAATACACTTTCAAAACTCTGAACGCCCCTTAATTTGCTCCTCTTAGGTTTAAATGGATCTCTCAAATGAGGTAACCTATGGTTGCTCGTGAGAATTACCAGTTTTAAATGCGTTTGAATGTTTTTTTAGACTAAGTAAATTTGTGAGAAAATAGTGATATCGGGAGGATAGAACCATGGGATGTTGACCGATGTCACTCGACTCAATTTAAAATTTCCCCAAACATTTGAACAAAAATGATAGAAAAAACCAAAACTAAAATATGTGAACACACATAAAACTTGAGTTTGTACTTCAACAAGGAGCATTGGAACAAGTTGTGCCAAATGGAGGGCGACAATCTACAATAAGAAAAAAAGTCTACATCAGCTAAGCCATTCTTTAATATTAAACAACAAGCTATAAGCTTTTGAAGTAGTCTGCCTAGTGCTACATAAATCTTTACCTTATCTTCAGGCCTTTTGCACGACCATGTCGTGCAATAAAAGCCCTAATTTGATTTAGAATTCTAAGGTCGTCGTTCGATACAATGTAAATTCTCCTATCTTCGAGGCTATTTGCATAATCAAATATTTTGCAAGTATAAGTCTTATAATTATAATTGGCAGGATTGAATAATAAATAAATTTGCTTCGAAAACGTAAAGCCCAATAATAGGATAGCTTGGGAAGTCACTCAGGTTCTCCTCTGTTCTGTCACCTCCCCTAGTCTGCACTCCTCTGATTCAAAAAATAATTGTTCTCACTTGATCCATTCCACTTGTTGTTTCTTACAAACTACCTTAAAAACCTAAACGTTGAATATCTTAAAGACAAAACTCCTGAAATTTATTGAGAGTTTTCTTAATTGGCTTTGGTCATTTAGGATGTAATGAACTATAGGCACTTGCCCTTATATCAAACTTTAAAATCCAGGTAAACTAAACCCTACCTAATATTTCCATATTAGGTGGGGGAACCTGTTGGTCGTACACAAGGCTCGCAAACCAAACAGATGCCATATGTATCTTTATTTTTTATGATTAAGCTCATTATCAAGTAGTATGCTTGTTTCTCGTGATGGTGTATTGATTGTAGTGTCGTACTCGATCACTTAAACTATTAAAATGTATAAGACATTGTTAGTCTCATATCTTAAAAATTAAAATATTATTTTCCCACATCAAAATTCTACATGTATTAAATCACAAAATTACTTTTCATAAATTTAATTAATTAAAAAAAATGACGGACATCTGCTTAATATCGGACTAGGAGATAATGAAAGCCTTCAAGCCTCTATCATCTATTTTCAAAATGAGATGCTGGAACTGAGAAACCTGAAGTCTGAAATAGCTGGAACAGCCCTGAAACAAGAGGTCCGACGTAAGAGTTCAGGTATAACTTAAACTTATTTAATCTTGCCACTTTTCTAAAAGTGATAGAAATGGTGAACGAGCACATACTCGTTGAGGAAGATCTTTAGGACTCTCCGGAGGAAAAGCTAGAATCGTTCAAGCACTCTTCCTCCCCCTAAAAAATGGAAAATATGGGTGAATCATGAAGGGTTAGGGATAGACAGTCCTCCACTGGTCATCAAAATAGTAACCCTCGGTCCTAAGATCAATGGGAAATAATCGGGGGCACCATGGCTTGAAGCGGCACTCCGACTAGCATTCGACCTGATATTATGAGCGACCACATGATTAATAAGAAGTGTTTGGCTTGACACCCCTCAATGTGTCAATGGCCAAAATAATTCATGCTATCCAAAACAAGGACTATTTCAAACTGACATCATCGTTGAAGGCACCCCTAACTTAGCAAAACTTGAAGAGGTATTGTCATTTTCGCCACGACCACAACTATGTCACAGAGGAGTGTTGTTCCCTCCAAAAATCTGATTGAAGAGCCCATTCACGTCGAGAAGCTCAAATAGTTTGTATAGGTTGGTGTAAATGCGCAACATTCGGGAAAAGCTCCAGTAGGAGAGTCCACAAAAGGACATGTCCGAGAAAATGAATTCCATGCAGTAGGAATAATCCTACCCGTCTTTGGGGTGGGGGATCTCGACCCTCAAGCCTAAAGAGAAAACATTCCAATGAAGTATGTTTTCTCATCTCAAATACATGTAATCATTTACCCATTGTCTTTTCATATGCAGATCTCCTGCCAAAGAGGGATCCTTACAACGAGGCAATCTTTGTCACAACACGGATCAACAACTACGAGGTTGGTAGCATTCTTATTGATTCTGAGAGTTCAGTTAACATTCTATTCAAGATGGTGTTTGATAAGATTGGCTTGATGATTGACCAGTTGGCAGCATCGGTTGGTCTGATTTTCAAATTCTCTGGGAAAAAGAAGGAGGTGTTGGGTCTTGTCACTTTCATCGTCCTTTGAGAAGATTCTGAGAAGAAGTACAATAATACAGAGGATTTCCTCATGATTGAATCCTTCCTAAACTACAATGTTATCTTGCGTCGCTCGGAGAAACTTAGAGCAATCTAGAAGCTACTATTGGCAAGCGGTTTTGAGCGTCGATCATGAATCGCTTCACATCCAGATATAAAGGGTGGGGGTCTCGAGACCAGTGAGGTCATCCTACAGGTGACAGTGTCTCACACAGAGACCAGTAAGTTTTTTCTGACCAGTGAATGCTTTGATGCATAATTAGAGAATCAACAAGTACAGATGCTTTGGGAGCACCGAGAAGTGTTCTCTTAGACCGTCACATAAATTCCCAGCATTTAATTTATGCAACATGCCACTAACTTAACATCAGCCCCTACTATTGGCTAGTCTAATAGAAGATCAGTTCAACTACCAGAACTTTCACCGACCCATTATAGAGAAGGTGTAGAAGTTGCTAGTTTTTCGGCTACATCTACGAAGTCCAATACCCATCATGGAACTCAAACATTGTCATGGTTAAGAAAGTCAGGATGTTCATTGACTTCACAAACCTCAATGCCACTTCTCTAAAAGATACCAACCCACTGCCAAAGATTGACACCTTGGTTGACGTAGTTATTGGGTATTTATTCATGAGTTTCCTCGATTCTTAATCTAATTATCACTTAATAAAGATGCACCCAACCCAAGTAGAAAAAACAACCTTCAACACGGTGTAAGGCATATTTTGTTTTAATGAATTGCCCTTCAGGCTTAAGAGTGCTGAGGTGACCTATCAACACTTCATAAATGTAATTTTTTTCCAATCAGAAAGGAAAAAAGATTAAGTTGTATGTCGCTGATATTCTGGTTAAATGCAAAACACCCAAATGACTTTGAAGACTTGAAAGAAACCATCAAAACACTCAAAAAATTTAGCATGAAACTAAACCCCTCTAAGTGTACCATTGGGGCATTGAGAGAAAAGTTTCTTGGCTTTCTACTGACTCGTAAGGGTTTGAAGACCAACCCAAAGAAGGTATAGGCAAATCTTAGGCATGCAACCTCCACGAAATACTAAGGAAATTTAAATTCGGATTGCTCAAGTTGCTAGACTCGATCATTTCATCCTGAAATTGGGTGACAAGTGTGCTGCATTCTTCAAGGCATTGATGAAAAATCAGCATTTTGAATGGATGACCAAATGTGAGGAGGCATTCAGATACTTAAGAAATTCCTTGGTATCTTCACCACTTCTCTAGAGTCTGAAACTAGCGGAAAAACTATCACTAAATCTCAAAGTCAGATGAGAGGTCATCAGCTTAGTTATGGTATGAGAGAAGATAGAAAAGTAGTATCTGATCTACAACACAAGTCGAGTGTTTCATGGCGCCGAAATCAGGTATCCACTTCTGAAAAAACTAACTTCTACTTTATTGTTTACACTAGCAAACTTTAATCATACTTTTAGAAGCATCCACGATTATCCATTCATGTTTGTACTCACACAGCTAGAGACCTCTGACAAACTACTAAAATTGGCATAAGAGGTCAGTGAATTTAACATCACATACATCCCATAGATGAAAATCATGGACCGAGCGATCGTAAACTTTATGGCTGACTTCTTCATGACTAAGGTACAGAACACAGGAGTTGTCTTTGATGAATAAAGCCTCCAACCAAGCAACTGCAGTGTTAAGTCTGGTTCTGTGCAACCTGGCTCGAGAGCATCTCTACCAATCAGTCTTAGTAGAATTCAATGTCTCAAACAATTAGGCAGGGAAAGAAGCACTAAACATCGAACTCCGCCCGGCTTATGAAAAAGGTGTCTGATACCTTCTGGTGAGTTCTAACTCCTTGCTGATTGTGAGTCAAGTTAACTAAGAATTCAAAGCCAGTGATAAGAAGATGGCCAGATACCTCCCCAAGGTGAAGAAAGAAATCTGAAGATTTAAAAGCTTTCACATCAAGCGCGTCAGTCGGGAAGACAGTTAACCTGAAATTCTCTCTAAACACATTAATATGAGAGGATTATTGAGAAAACAAACCTTACCGACAATCCACAAGTTGGAAGTCATGGAGATAGCCACCGACAAGACCAAAAGCTAGGTGGATCCATTTATCCACTATATAGAGACTAGGAAAATAGAAGAAAGCATCAAAGATCCAAGATTTTTCAGAATCAAAGTCGTCATGTACCTATTAATTGATAAAAAGTTATTCAAGAGGTCAGTTACTTCAGTATAATGGAGATGCCTAAGAGGATGAAAACCCTGTTTTGCTTTGAGAAGTGCACTCTGGAGAATGTGGCAGTAACCCTGGAGGAAAAACCTTAGCTTACTGTGTACAAAGGAAATAATACTTTAGGTCGACAGTCTTGAAAGATGATGTAGAATTTTGAAGGTGTGAGCAATATCAGAAATACACCCCATTACATCATCAGCCAGCTCGGAGGCTACAACCCAAAGCCAGTCCTTAGTCATTCGTTATGTGGGGACTAGACATTCTCAGACCTTTTACTTTTTCAAAAGGCCAAAGGATGTTCCTTCTGGTGGCAGCTGACTATTTTTTGAAATGGATCTAAGCAAAGCCCCTTGCTCAAATCAACACAGAAGTAATTAGAAATTTCATATTTTCCAACATGTTTTACAGATATGGGTAGTTGCTCATGATTATCACTAACAATGAGACTCAATTTGCTAATAAATAGGTGAAAGACTTCTGCTCAAAGAGGGGAAAGAATCTAAAGTTTGCTTCGGTTCAACACTTTAGAACAAATGGGTGGACCCGAGGTAGCTAAAAAGCTCAATCTAAACTCATTAAGGAAAAAGGTCAAATGATTCAAGGGAAGTTGGGCAAAACTATCACCATCAAAGCTTTAGGCAATCTGCACAACATCGTCGTCAGGTACCAGTCAAACCCCATTCATGCAAACTCACAGAATGGAAGAAATACTACCAATATAATATGATCATCATAATCAAAAGGTCGTCACGGCTGCTTCATTTCCTGAAGATGAACTGGTCATATAACAACAAGCTAATATTGAGGGGACAATGCTAGTACTCAACTTTACTAAGGAGACACAAACTAATTCAACACTCCAGCAAGAGAAGATTAAGAGACAAACCATCCACTACTTTGAAAAACATGTTTAGGAGAAGAACTTCATCCTCGATGACCTACTCCTACAAAAATTCGATCTAGTAGCTTGCGTTCAGATAGTCAAAAATACATTGGATCACCATTTCCGTCGGCCAGTGAGATCGTGTAGATACAGTGAGAGATGTGTGGGATAATTAAAGTGCCATGATTTCAAACTTCAACATCATATATATATATATATATATATATATATATAGAAGAACTCAAAGGCGAACGCACGGTAAAAGTTTAAGTTTAATTCGATCAGAAGATACAAAGCACTTCGGTCGACTATGGTACAATTTACACACTTTACAGATCTTTAGACTAAAACTAACCTTTTGAAGGGATAACCACTCCATAGTATGAGTAATGACTGTCACACTTGAGAAAAAAGAACCTTGTCATTTAAAAGACAAGCACAAGCTAGAGCACTATCACATCGAAGAGCTTGGTTGGATCTAGCCACCTCACTCCAAAAATTACATCCTGGTCCATTTTCTTCACCATATATTTCACTGTCACAAAATGCTAGTAAAAGAACTGAAAGCTTGACATCTAGACAAAAGGTAGTTTTTATAGTAAACACCAGGGCTGGCCAACTCCTTCAGGTCCCCCTCAGTTTGGAGGGGAAGAAGGGGGTGGAAAAAATGAAGTACAGACAATCGTCTCTCTCATTGAGATCTAGTTTGGGTCCCTTTAGATTGGGCCTAGGAATTCCTTCACCCCTCTGAAGCAGAATGCAACCATGAGTGAAAGGAATTCTTGCCTACACTTCTGCAGGTTTCCAACTATCTAACGCGACCATAGATAGCAAGAACGAGCAAGAGTGAAACCCATTGCCACTGGAGGTGTCGTGTTATTACTCGAGACCTTGGGGAAGGAGGCATAGAGAGACATAATGATCCCAAATTCATCGGCAGTAATGTTCGAATGTATGCATTGTCCTCCTAGGGTGGTGAGTTTAGCAACCCTCCAGAAGTCTACCCCACCGGTTAGAAGGAAGGTTTTATGCTCGGGCATCTAACTTAAATCAACCGAGGTTTGATATATGCCTTGCTGAAAGCCCTCCCATTTGATATACGACTCACAAAAAAAAATAAAAAGGAGGCCTTGTCCTCAAAACAGTGAGAACTCACATCAACAGGGGATGTTCTACACTTTCAACTATAAAAGGGATTGTCCGATAGCTCTCCACCCTTATGAGTCCAACGATCATGTTGAAAGGGAAGGGCACTACCACTCCACTTTATATAGGAAGAAAAGTCTAAATTTCAGATGGGGATGAACTAAAAAAAAGCCACTTACTCCACACATTGATGGGACATTGCATCATTTCATTTCCCAAAAAAGAGGGGAAGCATTGGCATTATTTAGACTTTAATGCATCACTGGTTCTAGAAAATGCTTTAAACACAGAGTGATCCTTAGACTCAGGAAATTTTGCCTGGTCAGGAGCCACAAAAATAAATTATGAGGAAGGTGAAGAAGATAAAAAATATAAGAAAAGGAATTTTATTCATTCCAATGAAGATATTCAAGATACTTCTGACAGACAAACATACTAAGGACATCCTTTTATATCTTTTGAAGGAGACAAAATCTTTAGAAGAGTGAAATCCCTGCATGGGTCATCAATAACTTGATGATTTCAAGCATCATTATCTAAGAAAAACTCTGAAAACCACCATTTGGAAGATGAGAAGAAAGTTTGGTCGTTACACTAATAGAAGAACACTACAATTTTCTCTCTTTATGCACTAATAGGAATATGTTTGACCCATGCTTCACCAAGAACTTGATTCTTTCAAGCATCATTATCTAAGCAAATCTCTGAAAACCACCATTTGGAAGATGAGAAGAAAGTTTGGTCGTTACACTAATGGAAGAACACTACAATTTTCTCTCTCTATGCACTAATAGGAATATGTTTGACCCATGTGATCCATGGACCATCACATCCACCGTGAAGGGTGAACCATGACCAAATTTCTTACGAGAAGTCAGTATGTTTCTCCCCTCCAAGAATTCTGTCTTCATTCTGTGTTCTCCTCACTCGACCTCACTCCATCCTCTTTTACATCTTTGAGCTTCCCCAGTATAAGTCAAAAGTAGAATGGAGCCAGTGCAAAAAGGTTTGGAGGCCCTTGCCCTCCTCTACTCTCTTCCAAACTTATCCCATAATGAGGAGGTAGATAGAAGAGAAATTGTTGCTACTAGAGGTGTCATGCCCTACTCCTGGACCATTGGAATCCAGGGATGCACAAACCTCCAAACATCATTTAGCAACAACAGAATGGATGTACTGACCTCCAAGGAATGTGACCTCATCTCCACCATTCCTTGAAGCAAATTACATTTATCTGTGAGAAGGATCTCCTACTGAAAGGCAGCCTTGGTTCAGGCAATGGTATGGGAAAGAACTGGTGGAGGAAAAAGACAATCCAATCCCCCTCCTCGCAGGACCTTGCTTTCAAAAGAGGAAGTTAACTCCCTCGCTGAAGGATTAGACGTGATTCAAGGGTCAACTTGACTTGCCTTGATCCTCTTAAATAGAGAGACCAAGGAAGGACCTTCGACCTAAGAATTCGATAGAGCAACAGTAATTGACAACACGTCGGTTGGGTCACAAGTTGAAGTAGATGAAGGAGTCGGGACCACGGTTCTGTCAGTAGTCCCTTCAGAAGCCAACTCCCTCTCGTTGCCTTCCCCTGCATCAACAAAATAAGAAGCACATTTTGAGGCAATAGTAGTGACCTTACCGGTCACCTTGTCTTGAAAAAAAACACTATAAACAGTCGTAGAAATGAAGTATCTCGAGGCCACACCACAAAAAGGATAGTCCTAGTCTTCTACCAGATTACATGATTTTGGTAGGCCCTTTCTCTTCTTATTCTTGGCTGTCAAACTTTTCACTAACTGCCTTCAATTGAATCTCCTCTACAATGTCTGAGTTGTACCATTTCTATCCCGTCATTTTACATGCTAACACACAAGTCACTGTCTGTATATTGAGAAACTGAGACATGACGGCCCGAGAAAATCTCTAGGGCAATGGTCATGCTCTATGGAAGACACATTGACTTAGACACCTTATATCCTGATGACCGAGTCCAAATTCCCTAAGTGCCAAAACATGAACCAACCAAAAACTTCTTCTTCCAATCCATTTTCTTATTCTCCAGTCCTACTAAGTGGAGTTTTTTACTCGCTTAGAAAATAATGTAGCCCTCCTTGTCAACCTTGAATGAGAAGAAGTATCTAACAAGTATGATCAACCATGCCAGATTCTCCCCATTCTCCCCAAACACATGATTTTGGCTATGGACTTTAATATCACTTGTGCTGAAATAACCCCATGGGTGTTGAAGATTCTCTAGAGCTCTTGGCACAAGGGCAAGTGAAGGTCATACTTGAACTGATCTCAGTAGAAGGCCAGGTCTTTTCTCAGAGGATTCGTTGCTCACACCAATCCGTACAACCTCTAAAAATCTTTGCTCCCATCAAGAACATACCTTCGTGGTATCTTCCTCACTTAGTTCTCTGTTACAAATGAAGGTTTAGTGCCCTTGACAGAGCTGAACAAGACAGGTGAGTGTTTGGAAGCCATCTTGAGAGACAAGAACGGAATTAGTTGAAGGATAGGAGGAGAAGAGAAAGCTAAAGAATAGAGAAAAAAGTGGAACTATGTAAAGTTAAAAGAAGCCCCTTCCCCTATTTATAAGGTGGGCATCTCAAGCGAAGCATCACATAATCNTATATATATATATATATATATAGAAAAAATAAAAAGAACTCAAAGGCGAACGCACGGTAAAAGGTTAAGTTTAATTCGATAAGAAGATACAAAGCACTTCGGCCGGCTATGGTACAATTTACACACTTTATAGATCTTTAGACTGAAACTAACCTTTTGAAGGGATAGCCACTCCATAGTATGAGTAACAATTGTCACACTTGAGAAGAAATAACCTTGTCATTTAGAAGACAAGCACAAGCTAGAGCACTATCACATCGAAGAGCTTGGTTGGATCTAGCCACCTCACTTTAAAAATTACGTCCTGGTCCATTTTCTTCACCATATCTTTCACTGTCACAAAATGCTGGTAAAAGAACTGAAAGCTTGACATCTAGACAAAAGGTAGTTTTTATCGTTAACACCAGGGCTGGCCAACTCCTTCGGGTCCCCCTCAGTTTGGAGGGGAAGAAGGGGGTGGAAAAAAAGAAGTACAGACAATCGTCTCTCTCCTTGAGATCTAGTTTGGTTCCCTTTAGATTGGGCCTAACAATTCCTTCACCCCTCAGAAGCAGAATGCGACCATGAGTGAAAGGAATTCTTGCCTACACTTCTGCAGGTTTCCAACTATCTAACATGACCATAGATAGCCAGAACGAGCAAGAGTGAAACCCATTGCCACTTGAGGTGTCATGTTATTACTCGAGACCTTGGGGAAGGATGCATCGAGACACATAATGATCCCAAATTCATCGGCAGTAATGTTTGAATGTATGCATTGTCCTCCTAGGGTGGTGAGTTTAGCAACCCTCCAGAAGTCTACCCCACCGGTTAAAAGGAAGGTTTTATGCTCGGACATCTAACTTAAATCAACCAAGGTTTGATATATGCCTTGCTGAAAGCCCTCCCATTTGATATATGACTCACAAAAAAAAAATATAAAGGAGGCCTTGTCCTCAAAACAGTGAGAACTCACATCAACAGGGGATGTTCTACACTGTCGACTATGTAAGGGATTGTCCGATAGCTCTCCACCCTTATGAGTCCAACAATCATGTTGAAAGGGAAGGGCACAACCCCTCCACTTTATATAGGAAGAAAAGTCTAAATTTCAGTTGGGGATGACCTAAAAAAAGCCACTTACTCCACACATTGGTGCGACATTTCATCATTTCACTTCCCAAAAAAGAGGGGAAGCATTGCCATTATTTAGCCTTTAATGCATCACTGATTCTAGAAAATGCTTTAAACACAGAGTGATCCTTAGACTCAGGAAATTTTGCCTGGTCAGGAGCCACAAAAATAAATGATGAGGAAGGTGAAGCAGATCAAAAATATAAGAAAAGGAATTTTATTCATTCCAATTAAGATATTCAAGATACTTCTGACAGACAAACATACTAAGGACAACCTTTTATATCTTTTGAATGAGACAAAATCTTTAGAAGAGTGAAATCCCTGTATAGGTCATCAAGAACTTGATGATTTCAAGCATCATTATCTAAGAAAAACTCTAAAAACCGCCATTTGGAAGATGAGAAGAAAGTTTGGTCGTTACACTAATAGAAGAACACTACAATTCTCTTTCTCTATGCACTAATAGGAATATGTTTGACCCATACTTCACCAAGAACTTGATTCTTTCAAGCATCATTATCTAAGAAAATCCCTGAAAACCACCATTTGGAAGATGAGAAGAAAGTTTGGTCGTTACACTAATGGAAGAACACTACAATTTTCTCTCTCTATGCACTAATAGGAATATGTTTGACCCATGTGATCCATGGACCATCACATCCACCGTGAAGGGTGAACCATGACCAAATTTCTTATGAGAAGTCAGTATGTTTCTCCCCTCCAAGAATTCTGGCTTCATTCTATGTTCTCCTCACTCGACCTCACTCCATCCTCTTTTACATCTTTGAGCTTCCCCAGTATAAGTCAAAAGTAGAATGGAGCCAGAGCAAAAAGGTTTGGAGGCCTTTGCCCTCCTCTACTCTCTTCAAAACTTATCCCATAATTAGGAGGTAGATAGAAGAGAAATTTTTGCTACTAGAGGTAATGCCCTACTCCTGGACCATTGGAATCCAGGGATGCACAAAACTCCAAACATCCTTTAGCAACAACAGAATGGATGTACTGACCTCCAAGGAAAGTGACCTCTTCTCCACCATTCCTTGAACCAAATTACATTTATCTGTGAGAAGGATCTCCTACTGAAAGGCCACCTTGGTTCAGGCAATGGTATGGGAAAGAACTGGTGAAGGAAAAAGACAATCCAATCCCCCTCCTCGCGGGACCTTGCTTTCATAAGAGGAAGTTAACTCCCTCGCTGAAGGATTAGCCGTGATTCAAGGGTCAACCTGACTTTCTTTGATCCTCTTAAATAGAGAGACCAAGGAAGGACCTTCGACCTAAGAATTTGATAGAGCAACGGTAATTGACAACACGTCGGTCGGATCACAAGTTGAAGTAGATGAAGGAGTCGTGACCACGATTCTGTCAGTAGTCCCTTCAGAAGCCAACTCCCTCTCGTTGCCTTCCCCTACATCAACAAAATAAGAAGCACATTTTGAGGCAATAGTAGTGACCTTACTGGTCACCTTGTCTTGAAAAAAAACACTATAAACAGTCGTAGAAATGAAGTATCTCGAGGCCACACCACAAAAGGGATAGTCCTAGTCTTTTACCAGATTACATGATTTTGGTAGGCCCTTTCTCTTCTTATTCTTGGTTGTCAAACTTTTCACTAGCTGCCTTCACTTGAACCTCCTCTACAATGTTTGAGTTGTACCGTTTCTATCCCATCATTTTACATGCTAACACACAGGTCACTGTCAGTATATTTAGGAACTGAGACATGACGACCCAAGAAAATCTCCAGGGCAATGGTCATGCTATATGGAAAAGACATTGACTTGGACACCTTACATCCTGATGACCGAGTCCAAATTCCCTAAGTGCCAAAACATGAACCAACCAAAAACTTCTTCTTCCAATCCATTTTCTTATTCTCCAGTCCTACTAAGTGGAATTTTTTACTCGCTTAGAAAATAGTGTAGCCCTCCTTGTCAACCTTGAATGAGAAGAAGTATCTAAAAAGTATGATAAACCATGTCAGATTCTCCCCATTCTCCCCAAACACATGATTTTGGCTATGGACTTTAATATCACTTGTGCTGAAATAAACCCATGGGTGTTGAAGATTCTCTAGAGCTCTTGGCACAAGGGAAAGTGAAGGTCATACTTGAACTGATCTCAGTAGAAGGCCAGGTCTATTCTCAGAGGATTCGTTGCTCACACCAATCCGTACAACCTCTAAAAATCTTTGCTCCCATCAAGAACATACCTTCGTGGTATCTCCCTCACTTAGTTCTCTGTTAAAAATGAAGGTTTAGTGCCCTTCAAAGAGCTGAACAAGACAGGTGAGTGTTTGGAAGCCATCTTGAGAGACAAGAACAAAATTAGCTGAAGGATAAGAGGAGAAGAGAAAGCTAAAGAATAAAGAAAGAAGTGGAACTATGTAAAGTTAAAAGAAGCCCCTTCCCCTATTTATAAGGTGGGCATCTCAGGCGAAGCATCACATAATGATAAGTATCACACCAAGTGACTTTTTAAAAATTTATTAAAATATCATTTTATTGTAAATAATTCTATTATAGGCCTCAAACCATGTGTTTAATAAAAGGGTCCTCTCATCCCAACTTTCTATATAGAAGTAAATGTGATGTATGTGATTATAGCTTAATTTCCTTAATAGTTATTCTTAATTTGCAACAAAGCCAAAAACTTGATCCACATCAGAAGCTAGGTAAGTTTTCCACTATGAAACAAATAAGAATACAATTTTAATATTTAAATATGGGATACTACATAAGTATACGTATCGTTATCAAGTAATATATGATTTTTTTATTAAGCCTTGAATAACGATCCCACAGGGAAAATTGCTATATGCTTTTCAGGAATTTAGAAATTTTAGATGACAAAAATCTACTTAGCAATATGATCTTACATAAACTTAAGCTGCTAAAATAGGAATTTAAATTTGATTCTTTTGTAATTTTTAGTTTATGAAAATAAAGTAAGTAACTAATTTACTTAACTAAGTACTTGCAAAATGAAAGTGATATAAATAAATTATCTTTTTCCTTATCATGAATCAGTAATTAGTAGAGAAATTAGGTTGTGGAAGTGTTCTAAATATATTATGCCAGAAAGGAGCAATAATATTCTTTAACCTTACTAGAGATGCAATAAAGAAAATTGGTTGATCTATAGTTTGAATAATCTTGTTGACCGGCTAGGCAGGGAAGATACTAGCTCTCACTCTAGAGTTTCCTCTTCTCCCTCCACCTAGGGGATAAGATCTCATATCAAAACCTAAAATCATAAATCAAATTGGAGGCTTTAGCTTGTCACTCTAAAGTCCTCTAATTCTACACCCTTGAAAAGTGTATTTTCCTATCTATTTGCACTCAACCTCATGAACTACATTCTCATTCATGAAATCAATATGTGATTCTAACCATTTATTGACTGAGACAATACCATCTCGGATCTTACATGTTCTCACAATAGGTATTAATATCTTAATTGGCCAAATCAAAAAGTAAATGAAGTGCACAGCTTCAAATCATCACAACTTCTTCCAATAATAAAGCCTAATACTTCACACAACTTCCTTGCAACACTTAATCACTTATCATTTTAAAGAAATAAATAAATAAAACTACTCAGAATCCATGGATAATACACAACCACACATGAGTTTAAAAGTAGAAATCATGCATACAAACAATAAATCTAAATTAAAACTAAGTGTAGTCACAAAGATAAACACTTATCTCAAATCTTCTCCACCAAATGTCTTGAATTTCCTTTGATTCTCTTCCTTCACTCACAATACAAACTAAACACTCAGAATAAAAAATGTAAAGTGGTTAGCGGTGGCGGTGGTGACTTAGATGGATGATGACTGTAAATTTGATGGGTAGCTAGCCTCCTCTCTTGGAAAATATAAGTCTTTTCTTATAAAAATCCAAGGTATGTCTTGGTGTCTCTTTAAAAAGTTGTCTCCATTTAATGAATCTTCTAGAAGTTGTCTCCTTAAAAGCCAATTGAATGAATTTTTGTGTCCATGAGCTATTTCCCACATTTTCACCAAGGGTTGCTTCAAACACCTCTTCAAAATTCCTTTTAAATTAAATAATTCATCTCATAACCACTTCTGGCGCTCAAGCTGGGGGTTCCTAGCACTTAAGCATAGGGTACCTTGAATGAATTTTTGTGTCCATGGGCTATTTCCCATGTTTTTACCAAAAGTTGCTTCAAACACCTCTTCAAAAATCCTTTTAAATTAAATAATTCATCTCATAACTACTTCTGGCGCTTAAGCGCGGGGTACGTGACAATTAGGCGCTGCTCCTCTGGCGCTTAAGAGCAAATTTTGGGAGCTTATACGCCTTAGTTCATTTTTGCACTTTTCTTCATTTTTGCTCCAAATTTGACCCTTTTTAACGTTTTTTAGCATTTTTAATCTATTTGATTGTACCTGAAAAAAAACACACAAATACCTTTCATTAAAGTGCAATATCTCAAAAATAGGTATAAAAATGTGTATAAAAATACTATATATTTTAGGTGTATCATCCTCCAAAACCTTTGAAGAGACATGCCACATCAACTTTTGGAGAACCATCTCTTCACCCAACCTAATCTGATCCAACCAATTAGCTTCCTGGTTGAAATTTGCCAGATGGGACATCTCACAGAGAGCCTCTAGCTCACATACACCTCATTAAGTCCACCTAGGAGAGTGATAAGCTCTGTCCATAAAATCACTACTTCAGCATTTAGGGGAGCAGAAGGCTCCTGCAAACAATCCATAACAAAACGCCCAAAAAGTCCCTCAAAAGAGCCAACCAGCCTCGTTGGTTGGTTGATCGCATCTGCCTACTACACTTATGATCTCAGGGGAATGTGCCCGTTATACACCAAAATAATATTTATTTTAAGTATATATTTTTTGCTTATTTTTTGTGATATTGCACTTTAAATAAAGTTATTTTCTTATTTTTGTTACAGGTATATCAATTTTAGGTATTTGGAGTAACGTAGAAAAAATGACAAATTTTGGAGCCAAAATAATGAAGTTTCGAATTTTGGTGCATGATGTGCCGAAGTGGCGCCAGATGCGCCTGATCGGCGCTAGATGCACCAAAACCCAGAACAAAGTGGTCTTCAGTAAATTGGCGAATGATGCCTCAGATTGGCGCTAGATGTGCCATTTCACAAAGAGTTGGCGCATGATGCACCAGATTTGGCGCCTGATGCGTCGGGGATGACTTTTTGAGGACTAAGGTGGTTCGAGATGAACTTTTTTCAAATTTACAATGAGGTACTTGTTCTAAAACTCCTTGGATTAATTAAATGCATCTAGACACTTTGGAAGGTTCTTTTATGAAGGAATATGTCTCTTAGATCAATGGATAAGTCTTTTGAATTAAAAAGAGTTGAATTTTCAATAATTTAAGAAGGGAAGTCTAAGGCTTGAAGAAGGGAAGAGAAGAGTAGTCTTGGGGCGTGAGGTGTGCGGCATAAAGAAGAAGAGTTAGAGAGAGAAAGAGAAAGTCAAGGGCTTGGAGATTTTCTTTAATGATTAAGGAGAGAGAAGGTGAGAGATTTCTTCTTCATTACACTTCTAAGAGAGAATTGAGAGTGCTTATAAAGAGAGAAAGGCTTGGAGAGAACTTCTAGGAGTTTGTTGNTTGGAAGGTTCTTTTATGAAGGAATATATCTCTTAGATCAATGGATAAGTCTTTTGAATTAAAAAGAGTTGAATTTTCAACAATTTAAGAGGGGAAGTCTAAGGCTTGAAGAAGGGAAGAGAAGAGCAGTCTTGGGGCGTGAGGTGTGCAGCATAAAGAAGAAGAGTTAGAGAGAGAAAGAGAAAGTCAAGGGCTTGGAGATTTTCTTTAAGGATTATACAAGGAGAGAGAAGGTGAGAGATTTCTTCTTCATTACACTTCTAAGAGAGAATTGAGAGTACTTATAAAGAGAGAAAGGCTTTGAGAGAACTTCTAGGAGTTTGCTGGAGAAGGATTATGAGATAAGTTGTGTCTTTTATTTCTTTTATTTTGTAAACTTGTTTTTATATATGAAATCTGTATTTGTTGTATCCTTCTCATGAATTCTGAGTAGTCTTTTTTTATCATTCTCCCTACTTTGAGATATGATTTTGTGAAGAATTGATTTTGTTTTATCTGGTTTTAGATGTCAAAAACTGTTTATGATTTGAACTCTGATATTCATTTCTTTTTTGTTTTGGTTAATTGAAATGTTAAAATGTTTTGAGAAACATATGTTTTGAAAGGGCTATGATTTCTAAAATATGGGGAGAATCACATTGAATTCATGGGAGAGTATTTCATCCACGGAATCAGGTGCAAATTAAATAGGTAAATATACTTTGTTGGATGCAGACTTGGAGATTTTAAGGTGGCAAATTAAATACCTCAATTTGGTCCAGTTGATTAGAAACTGATGCAAGATTGTTTGACCTTAAAGACAGGATTAGTGAGAGATCTGTAGTGGCAGCCAGTATCCTGTCACCTAACCACGGAATTAAGGACCAAACTCAAGATTAGTCAATGATCTTTATGTACTCGAAAGAGGGTAAGGAATAGGATTGCTCCAATTTGACACAAAACATTTATATTTATATTTTTTCAATTGATTTTAATATCTTCACAAATCATATACTCATTGTAAAGGGGAAGGATGTTTTCCTAAATTTGAACTTTTTATCACAACATCTTAATTTTAATATTCGTAATTTTACATTTGAAAGTTTAGCATTTAATTTAGTTAACTTTGACTTTCAACTGCATATTAATTAGCATTCACTTAATACTTAATATTCAAACTTCGCA
>JXCR01112185.1:51321-113724 GCA_002079205.1 Phalaenopsis hybrid cultivar | reverse complement strand
ATTTTAAATCATTTCTTTTCTTTTTCTCAGTGAGGATTCCTATATCTGAATCAGCCTTTAATGATTTTGAACTTCACTATCCATTTAAAGTTAAAAACTCATCACATTTTTTCCTTGATAATTTGTATTAGTTTTCAAAAATGATTTTTCATAGAGTCTCAATTTTTTTAAGTATAGATCTAAGATCCTCAGTACTTCAAAAAGACTATTTCTTTTTTACTTTAAAGAGTAAAATTATATACATACTCTCTTTTACTTAATATCTTAATTCTTAGAACTAAATTTTATCAGAAAAAATTTACTTAAGTTTACCACAACATCTATAGAATCAAAAAAATATAGTTCTCTAAAAATAACACCACATACCCTATATTACTTTAAAAAGATATTTTCTTTGAATATAGTTTCTTAAGGATAAATAAAATTATATTTTTCAAAAGTTTTTCTCTCGCCCAAACTTAAATTTTTCTTAACAGATTAAAACATTTAGAACAGAAAATATAGAGGCAAAAAAAATTTAAAAATGATTTTGTATAAAGGGTTTAACATGAAAGTATGCAAGTTTTAAAAACAGTTATACAACAGTAGTAGAGCTTAATTAACATGTATATAAAAAAAGAAATTGCTAAGTACAGGAGTACTCTAAAGATAATAAACATACATAACAAAAATAGTGTAGTAAAATAATCAGTAATGCAGTAACAACAAAAAATAAGCTGTATAAACAACAAGCTGTGATAAATTAAAACAAATTCACACAACAATTACTACACCAAATAGTTTAGAACATCTAATAATAAATGCATCTAAAGAAACATAACACACAAAAAATATAAAAAAAAGATACGATTCCTCTCCATCATCCCCATTTGCCTCATCATTAGTCTCCTCATCCTTTTCCATATAGTTTTATGGCTGATAGTTTGTAAATGGAGAATTTGATGGAAACTGAACATCATGATCTACTCAAAGATAAATCATCAGAGATGTATTGAAACACATATCATAATCATGTTTAAGTTTCAAATATCCTTGAACATGATCAACCATATCCTCAATATCAATCACTTTACCTTGGAGATATGCAATATCATGCACCAATGCCTGATAATCACTGTGAAGATCATCTAGAGTGGCTGAAGATTGAGCAGCAGTACTTGAGGTAGATGGTCTGAAAGTAGAGGTAGACGACAATATCCAAACTTCCACCTCTAGATCTCAATCCAACATGTAGTTCATATACGTGTGCATTGGTCCTGCTAATTGGTTTAAGCAGCTGTAAAAGCTCTTCCCAATTCTCATATCCTACTCCTGATTGATTACATAAAGTAAAAATAAGGGTAGGGTACCCTAAACCTCAAGTGGTTCCACCTCTAGAAGAAATATTCTGATAAATTAAAGATCCATTATTTATAGTTTTCATTTTTTGAATGCAAAAGTTCAAGGATGCTCTCTCCTTAGTTACCTCACTAAGATGACTGGAAGAAAGAAGTCGTGCAGAAATAAAAGTTTCATGCCTTAGAGGATGCATTTAACATTGAGGTAGAGAAGTTTACATTATGGTCATTCTTAACTCTCCAAACTCTCCTACCATCAGTCAGAAATGAAATCACCTCATCCAATTGCGATTCAATAGGCTCAAATGAAGAGCAATCATAGTTTGAAATATTTGGCAACTGGTATAGAGCATTGATGCACTCAGGTGTGAACTCCACACTTCTTCCTCAAACTTATACCTGATCATCAGAGGCTTCACAGAAGTTGGCGTAAAATTTCTAGACAACAGAGATTACTACTACAACGGTGAAGTAACACAAGCTTTTCCAATGCCAGGTTATAATTAAACTTTCAACAACTTCTATGGGATTGAAGAAAGTCTTTGTTGAATTAACTTTTTATTAGTGAGATAATCATTGTATATGTACTGAGCTTTCATATTGAAAAATTTCTTAGAATCGAACACTTCTTTTTCCCCCTCTTAATTTTAGGAGCCATAATCTATAGAAATTAAGGAAAAAATCTACATACATTCTAAATAATAACCTTAAGCTCCCAACAACATTTTGTTAAGGTAAGAATCCTTCCACCATGGATTCATCACTCATTTCTTGCAAAATCCAAAGTTTTGACACTTGAGCAATGTGAGAAGAATCCATGACAAAAATAAAAATTTTTTTGCATTAAAGTGAAGCTCTTACCTTAAGGAGATCAAATCCAAAGTATCCAAGCCAAGAAATCGCCCTAAAAACCAAGATTTGAGAAGCCCCAAGAAAGCCGATACTTTATTTGACGAAAAAAGAGGGAAGAAGATGATGGTTTGGGTGAAAATCAGGGTTTTAAGCTAGATTCATCGGTTCAGCTGAACCGACACTTAGGTGCCAAGTTTTGGCACCTAAGCACCAGGTTTTGGGGTTTCTCACAGATTTCTGGCGCCTAGGCACCCATGCCCAGATTTTAATTTTTTTGCTTTTATTAAATTTTATCGAGCACTGCACACTAAGGCACTATGAGCCGTAGTAAGCCAAATTTAACATTTTTAAACATCTTCCAACATCTAGTTTTCACAAACACCAACAATCACTTATATTCAAATATAAATCCAACGCCCATACAAAAATGCATTATAATTCACTCATAACTTCTAAATTCACACAAAAACTACTAAGCACACGAATACTCAAAATATAAAAAAGCCTACATGCACACATCAGAGTTAATACTTTATGGAACCAACAACTTACAAGCACACATCAAAGTTAGTATGAAAAATCCACTACATATTATCTTCAACCTCACTATCCACTTCAAAGCATTCTTGGATTGGAGAGGATTCAACTGATGAGTTTCCATATCGACCCTTCTACAACCTGTATGTGCCTACCAATCGGTGAGAGATATCTAGGAGGACGAGAGTGAAGAAGATGTTTGAACTTAATTTATGCACAAAACATTTTGTTAGTACTGCTTGTGTTAGTTTGTTAAGTTAGATTGTGTTTTCTTTCTATTGCTGCACTATTTATGTTTATGCTTTGTATTTTGATGTTTAGATTTCAGTGTTAGGATGTTTGTTTGCTTTAGAACACTGAATTTGATGTTTTGTTGGCTTGAAAACTGTTAGTTTGTATTAGTGCGAATTTTTTATATAAATGTGAGTTTGTGTTTTTTGAGAATATTTGGTGTTAGAATGATGTTTTTGTATGCTTAGAAATGTTCATTTGAGTTAATTAAAGGTTTATGTAAGACGACACAGAGCAGATTTCCATAGAAACCAAAATCTGGTGAATTTAAGCTCTGGCGCACGATGCGCCAACTTACAGAGCCAAAGACCCGAACACGCCATATCGCCTAAAAAATTTGTGAAATTGCACGGACAAGATCCATTTTCATTGCTTGTGTCGTGTCATACCTCTAAACCTTGACCTAGGGCTTCTTATTGAAGACGACAGAGAAGATATTTGGAGGCTAAAAATGATAGATTTCATCTTCTCTTGGTAAGTGCTTCACTTTAACTTAGAAATTTTTTATTTTCACCATGAACTTTTCCTACATTATGGAAGATTTGAAATTTGGGATTTTTGATGAAAAATCTTGAAGAAAACTCATGGTGAAAAGTTTCTTACCAAATAATCTTGCTTGAGGAGTTAGATTTTTGATTTAGTAAGTTGTTTGAAATTCATTTGGATTTTTGTTTGATTTAGTAAGTTGTTTGAAATTCATTTGGATTTTCATAGAATTTCCAAGTGCTCCTCAAGTTTAGAGCGGAAGGACATCCGAGGATTTTGATTCACGAAGATTCATTAACTTCAAGGCCCAACATAGTTACAATACACAAATGGAGACCAGTGGTGAGATCGAAAGGTTGATCCTTGCCAAAAAATTGGGAATAATTCTGCTACTTTACTGCAGTAGTAATTGTCCCCATGTTTTGGGAGTTTTATTCCAACTTGAGGTTCACTGCTGATGACCACATACTGGTTAGAGGTAAACAAGTTGAATTTACTGTTGATGGGGTTAGTACTTTTTGTGGGCTGAGAAGTGTTTTTTTTATGACTATGCTGCATTCATGATGACTGATTCATCGCTAGATGAAGTACTTGCCTTTTTGACTGATGGAAGAGGAGAGTGAAAGATTAAGAATAATAAGATAGTTAACTTCTCCTCTTCCATGTTGACTAGCCAGGCAAAGGTATGACATCACTTCATTTCTCCTAGATTATTGCCAACAAATTATCTTGCCGATGTTACAAAAGATAGAGTTGTATTGAACTATTGCATTCAGAACATGAAAGCAATAGATGTTAGTGCACTTATAGTTCATCATGCTCGAAGTATAGCTGGTAGTTCTACTGCTAGTGGTTTAGGATACCCTGCTTTTATTTTCACCTTATGTGAACAATCAAAAGTAGAGTTCCGTAGAAATGAAGAAAGATTACAACCACAGAATGCTATTGGGAGGCATATGATTCAAAGAGTTGAATCATTTGTTGAATCTAAAGAGGGAGGAAGGGATAAACCCTCTACATTAAGGGGCATCTACTTCTCGCCCTGTATCATTAGAAAACATTATGGACCAACTCATGCACTTTACTTTTATTTTTATATTTTTAAATTATAAAATAGTTGTAAGAATTTACTTATCAGTTTTTCCAACTTCCCTGTGGGATTGATATCTAGGATTCTATTAGAGCCCTTTATTACTTGAGCGATATGTATACTTGTGTCAATTTTAAAAAAGATTTTGAAATTTAAAGAGTTTAAAGTTAAATTATTTTCATAAAAGTTATTTTGTTGGGATTATATTGCATAGTTATTGTTATATCTTTCATGTATTATTTTGGATTATTGAAAGATATTTACAACATTTATGCATTAAATCTACCCGTGTCACTCTCCCACGCTTCATATATCGACTCACCTTCATATTGACAAAATGAAGTAATATCATTCCTAAGTTCAGCAGTTTTTGAAGGTGGGAATTATTTTGCTAGGAAATTTTAGGCTACGTCACCCCAAGTCCTAATTGATCCAGGTGCTAATGAGTTTAACCACAGTTTATCTTTATCCCTCAATAAAAAGGGAAAAAGTCTAAGTTTAACAACATCGTTTGACACATTGTTATAATGTAATGTAGCACAAATTTCTAGAAAAATTGTTACGTGTAAATTTGGATCCTTAGATAGAGTTCCCCAAAACTGGTTCTTATACATCATTTGGATAATAACATGTTGTAATTCAAATGTGTTAGCTTCTAAAGCAAGAGTTTGAATACTTAAGTGAATTTTATCTGCTGTAGCATTAGCGTAATCCCTTAATGGTCTATGCGTGTTATGATGTTCATTAATTGGTATTTGGTTATCTAAATTGTTCTGTTGAAGATTCATCATTCCTTCTACAAGTTCGTGAAGTCTTTTTTTTTGTGTTTTTTAATTCCTCTTTAGTTCTAAATCATAGGGTACAAGTTCTGTAGGACAAACAAATTCGACAAAAAACTCAAAAAATAATTTTTTTTCTTTTTTTAAACAAACAAACACACTTGCAAAATGAAACTACATTATAATTTTCCAAATCTATGTCTAATTGATTCAATATAAATTCTCCTAAACTTCTTTACATTCGCTCCCCAGCAATGGCGGCAGAAAAATTGATTCACCCCAACTATCATTAAAGAAATGTAAGTCCCCAACAACATCGTCACAAAACTTGGTCCACCCCAACTATTATCATAATAATGCAAGTTGTTAGAAATAACACCAGAAACTTGATCCACTCCCTAAAAATTTGATTAAGTTCTTAAAATTAGGTGTTCTTATATACTTGGATTTCTCAGGCAAGTCTGCATACCGTTTCAGGAATTTAGGGCTCTATTGAGTCCAAATTGTTGATCCCATAGAGAACAAGGTAACAATTCTTTTAAGAAAAGTTCTAGTCTACTATTTTTAGGTCTTAGCTTAAAATTGTAATTAGGTGAAAGTTCTACTAACTACTCCTACGCTGCTTCAATTTAAATGTTTTGTTAAAACCTACCTAACATAATTGGATTGGTGATTTTCAAGATATAAAAGTGACCCCTCTCTTGTGTGATATAAGTGGCCGTGTAGGATAGATACTTCAAATTGCAAATGTGGCTAGTGACAAATAGGTGTAATCCCTTACTTTACCCACTTCCAAGTGCGTAGAGTAGTTCGATTGAACTGATTTTAATTCTTTAAACCCCAATTTAAACCCATCAAAGCCTATTTCCCTATCTATTTGCATCATCCCATGGATTGTTTTCCTTTACTTACTAGTTTGATGTGAATACTCTAATCGTTCCTTTATCACTCTTCTGAGTCATAATGGATCACAACAAATTTTAACAGTTCATATGGACCGTATGAAAAGTAAATTAAGTTTTTAAGAGTACTCATCATATTAATGTTTAAAGATCAATTCAACCAGTATCCTAATAATCTACACATTCAACTTATTATTCATAAGAGAAAGGTTAAGAAAGTTCTACTCACAGTGCATGGAGAAAACACCACAAATTATCATCTTATAACAAAGCAAATCCACTAGAATTGTGATTGAAAATAGTACAATAAAATATATAATACAATACTTAGCTTTTTCCCCTAGAAAAGAGATGAAAATTTCTTCCGAAAAAGTTTCCAACATCTCTCAACATTGTTGATTATACCCCCTTATAGATTGCTCTCCAATTCCTCTTCAAACTCTCTAAGAAAGTGGAAAATTTAAAATCCTAACTTTGCATTATGACTCCTTTTGCCTTCCTTAACTTCCTAAGGCTTTGAAATGCTCCTCAATGCTCCCTCGAACTGCTTAAATCAACCTCATAACTCCCCAAGTTGTGCTGTAGTAACTGTAAATAATTGCCCAAGAACTGGTTAGTGCTATAGAGCCACAGAGCGTTCGCCTCTCAGCTTGTTTGACAGAGCTCTAGAGCCTATGCGCCCAGTAAGCTGACACCAAGGCGGCTGGGTGGAGCGCCTTTCCGCCCAAAGACCAACACATAGGTTCCAGTCTGTTGGCTCCAATATGCTCCAATTTGCCTCTGTTTCACTCCATTTTAGCTCTAATTCGCTCCTTATGTCCTACCTATTTGACCTGCAAGCAAAGCAAAAAAAAAATACATTTCTTTAAAATACAGTTTCATCCATAAACAATTGCAAAATATAAAGGAAATTAATCATGCTTCAGGACATATCAAGATCTGCTTAAGTTATTGTCACTTACACTTTTTTTGGGGCGATGCATGAGGCAATTCACTCAAATTGATCACCATGAATTTTCCATCTCTTTGATACTCCTCCATGCGACTAACTAGCTTGGGTTGATCCAGATTAAAAAGTTGCATTGATGATAACCCCTTTGGGCTGCCCCCTTTAGAAGATTCAGTCAGGCCAATAGAAGCAAAGTGACTAACCTCATACCTTACAAATAATTCAATGAACAATGGGGTGACCTACTAAGGAGCAGTAAGCCTTCCCACCAAAGCATCCTCTCATGTTGGTTCAAGACTGCAGGAATCAACTTCCCTTCGACATCCTGCTATTGCACACTTAGAAGAGTTACAACTGACATGGAATATTTGGTTGGCACCAAAATTATTGACATCTCAATAAGGATTAGTTCAACTATCACTATTTTTGAAAAATAACAAATTAAATAGAAATATAATTAATAAGATTTGCACCTTCCAATTCATTCTTTTGTCGGGACCACCTTCAATACAAATTGACTTGCCACTTTGGTAGTTTCAAGGTGAGCAACCAAGCAAGCCATCTTCTAGCCCATCAATGCAGCCACCATTTCCTCTGTCTCAACCTCACAGACATTGGAGGCCTTCTAATCCTTATTGATCATCTCAACAAAGACATATGAATGCAACGCTCTATTGATGACTTCCAACTCAAGGTATTGGTGGATCGATAGCTTTCGTACCTTGACTTTGTTGGCATCCAACAATATCCTAGACAATGTTTCCAACTTCATTTTTTATGGGACTTCCCCAGACAGAACCTTTCGGATGCACTACCCGTGTGCGAAGGAAGCAAAAAAAAAGTGAGTCTTCAAGCCCTTCACTTTATTCTCTAACCCCAACGGTTGGAACTTATCAACCAAAGAAAATTACACAAACCCNTATATATATATATATATTAATTATGATTTGTTTATGGAAACGCCCATTTTACTGAATAACGAATGTTTTTGGCTTTTAGGATATAGTGGATGCTTAGCTTTTGAGCTGTGCTCAATGGAGATTTAAAAGTCGTTTGGTTTTAGTTTGGGTGTGAAGTATTGCAAATTCAGAGTGTTTAATATGTTAATGTTTGGGTTGATCAAAGATAAAGTTTAGTTAAATTTTTAGTATGGTCAATTAAAGGATAACCCAATAATTCCTCCATTTTGTTTTTTCTCTTTTTTTTTTTATTCAAGTTTTAAAAATGCCTACTTCGACTTGTCCACTTTATGCTCTCTTGTAGTTCCCATCCATAAAATATTGTACTAAATGAATGAACACCCCAACAAAATTGCTCGATTAGAATGAACATGAAGAAGGGTAAATTTTGATCCACGCATGCATGATTCCCAAATAAAATAGTTCCATGCATGATCGTTTCTATATAGCCCCAGTTGTCACGGCTCGGCTCAGAATTTAGAATTACCAAGACAGGAACAGATAATCAGATGGAATCAATTTATCTAGCAGTTTCATCGCATAATCAGGTAAAATTTACGAAAGCTAAAAAGAACCATTTTAATTCTTTAAACTTAAATTTCTAAAATTTGATTCATATTTAAACTTTTATATTTAACAAAAAAAAATTGATAAAGGCTAGTAAAGTTTAACTTGTTATAGGTTTACAAAAAAGATGGATTCTAAATTGTCTTTTGCAAACATGCTCCGAGAGTTAGGACTGGACGAAAGAGGAAAAAAGGAGTAGAATAAGTATAGAATTCTCTGTAGAGAGAGCCTAAGAGCCGTCCTTTTATTCGTATTTTTGCCTTCTATTTATAAAAGTGTACTTCGTACAATTATAGAAAGGAACGACTATGGAAATAGCTCTTAATACAATGCATACTTTTTTTTTATCATATGAATTTTATATTATATCTATATTATAATATGAAGTATAACATGGTGGCGATTGGCTATCCGACTTGCTCGAATTTGGTCGATCGAGGCGGCCGATTGAGTGGCAGCTATGCCTTCTGAAGTATGTGTTGGTTGGCTGAGATTTCTGCTAGAATTTAGATCTCATCCACCGCGGTAAAGGCGGGTCAATCGATTAATCACGATCATGGATTCCCGTTAGCGCCCAGGTCGATCTGGATTATCAGCGTGGTCTGTCGTTCAAAGATGTCACATTGGTTGTCTGACAGTTGTGTGGGTCATTTGAATGCTTTGAAATTCATGTCGACAATTGTGATGTCTACATATTAGTTCCTCAAATTTCTGCTTCTTGAAAGTGACAATTATGTTAAGGACAAGAAAATTATTAGTATTCAATGGTATTAAAAAATCAAGAAATTCAATTTAATAATCAACTCCCCTCAGATTATGTGCCCAATATACTCTACAAATAGTCATAGGCTGGGCATTGCATCCATTGTTGTCATTTTTCCTTGATCAACCGATTTGAGGTATGACCAACGATCTGAGGGAGATCCATATAAACCCCAAGATTCTGACGAAGGTGAGTTACATGCCCCCGACTTCTGTAAAGAAGATCAAGGTTAGGAAAGAAAAGTGGTCGAGAACCAAACTTATGTTGGGTGATCAAGTCAACTCGTCTGTAGACCCTGAGGGGCAAGTGTCAAAGGTTCCTCATCAGGAGACAGTGATTCCTGAGCTGGGCATGGGTGCGAGCATTGGGGGCCTGCAGACCTTGCTCATCGAAGGCATCGAAGAGCATGAAAAAAGGTCGAAGAGAGCCATGATCAGTATCTCTCCTCAATCGCTATTACAAGAAGGCGAAGGCACCTCACAACAAAAGAAATGGAAGATGTCTGGAGATCATCTCCTCAATAGCTAGATTTATGAGTGCATAAATATTTTTTTTTGGCCACTGTTGATCTTTAATAGCACATTGAAATTTCTCATATGCAGATGAATTGGCTGAGTCAGGGGATATGAGTCATTGACATTTCTCATATCAAAAGACACTGTAGGGTCTACTGCTGCAGTGGCCGGTCTGCAGGTCGAGCTCATGGGAGTTATGTCGGCAGTCATTTCGGGAGGATACCAGTCATTTGCTCCTTTGCTCATTGCTGGTACTGGACAAGAGCTAATGGAGCATTGGTTGCCTTCCCTTAGAGCCGTGGGGCAACAGACAGAGGGGGGGGGGGGATCGAGTCCATGGTGGTGAGGTTCAGTTAATCGACGGGATCGGTTGGAGCTCGATTATTGATCATGTGTGGAAGGTTTCAGTCCCTCCAATGTTAGTGGGCTCGGTTGTTGCAGCCCTGCAGGCAGAGGTTGTTGTTTTGCAGGATGGTCTAGCCAAGGTGTTGCGTGAGCCGAGAGCACTTCAGAAGTTAACTAATCTATCCAAATTCCACTATAAGGCAAATTGAATGGAACAGCTTAGGATAGGTGGGGCAATAGTGCTCCGAAGGTTGACACAGAAAGGGCACGTCTCGCCTGAGGCTTTGGAAGACCTGCTAAAAAGCATTTTATTTAAGACCTGTAATAATGTTATTTGGAAGTGAAATGACATTTTGAATAAATTTGAAAAGACGTTTGGTGTGATATTTATCATTATGTGATGCCTTGTTTTACACGTTCATTTTATAAATAGGGTATATAGCCGTTACTTCTTACTTTATCCATCTAGGTTACTGCTTCTGAGCCTTTGATTTCCCTTCGTCTCCTTATTTGGCGTCTTGACTATTCTTTGATTTCTAAGATGACCCCGAAGTAATCTTCCATCCACTTCGGCTCGGTCAAGGGCGCCGATCACTCCTTCTTGACAAAGAATGAGGCGAAAGAGTTGGAGGAGGTATGTTATGCACAACAACATCACCCATTGGAAGTTGTCGAGGTCGGCTAAGGCGACGGACGCTATGGGTGGAGATCTGGTCTTCTGTTTGGATCAGTTCAAATACGGCCTCTGGTTACCTTTGTGTGGCGAGCTCCAAAGCGTCTTCAACACATATGGAGTTATTTCAGCATAGATACCGCTAAACTCCATAGCTACCATGATGACCTTTGGCCTTTATTATCGTCGGGAATGCATCTCATGGTTAATCAACCTAGTTACACATTTCTTTTCATTCAAAGTCAACAAGGAGGAATTCATCATGTTCTCGATGGGCAATGAACTTCACTTGCTCATAGTAGAGAAAAAAATAAAGGACTGGAAGAAAAAAATTATGGTCGGCTCTCGTTTCGGCCCATGAGGTATCTGGACCGAGTCTTCAGAACAAATAGTGTGCAAGCTGGTCTCTCCCAAAAAGAACAAAATTCGGTAGGACAATGCTGACTGGTCTTTACCTCTTAGTCCCACAGTACATCACCAAGCTAACTGTCATCCGTGTGCTTCGGCTGAGATCACCAAGGAACAATGGTGACTTTCTGACATTGAAAAAGAAATCCAAGCAAGGGCAGCGAAGAAGAAGCTTGCCACCAAACTTAGGAGGTAGAAGCATCTCGCAGAGTTAGGTAATCCTGTAGGAGACGAGGACCTGCTCCCTTACAATATGGCCTCGAGATATCTTCTCTCTCAGTTTGATCATAACGTTGTTATTCAAGACCAAGAGACTGAAAAGATCACTACTATTCCTCGAAAACATTCTTCTCACTTTGTTAATGCATGTGAAGGTGGGGAGAGGGAGTATGTTTCTGAAGGGACTTTCGATAGAGCTGCGGGCACTCCTCCCTATTATCCTGCTGCTGGCGTGCTAGCAAGTGCGTCATCGGGCATTACTGCTCTGTCAGACCCTTAGGCCAAGGGTTCTTTTTTCATTCCCTTGTCTGAGAGGGACAAGACGAGCCAAGTCACCTCTTCCGCCTCGTCAAGTTCCTCATCGAGGGAGTCAACTTTCTCCTCTTAAGGAGAGGCCTTGCCTTCTCTCGAGAGGGGTAAGTACGTCGGTAGGGGAAGGAGCCGACATAGGAAGTAGACTTCCTAGCCCTTCCTCCCTTGAAAAAAAATACTACGCCTGGACTCCGGACGCAAAGCTGTGTCCAGAATCCAATAAAAACTTTTCATGTGTCGTCATGTGTAAGTTGTGGTTTCACTGAAAAAAAAAGCGCTTTATTTTAATGTATGACCCTGCCCGAACCAACCCATTGCTTCAAAATTCTATTGCGGTCTTTTTGTTAAGTTATTGAAATGTTATTTGAGTGGTGTTGCAGTGGTTGTGGTGTTATTGCTATTTTTTTGTTGTGTTATTTGAGTGATATTGTAGTTTTTTTATGGGCTATTGTTATTTTGATTTTTTGTGGAGTATTGAGGTGTTACTAAAGTTTATTATATTATTATTTGAGTGATATTGCAGTGGGTGTGGCGTTATTGTGTTTTTTTTGGTGGAATTATTGAGGTAATTCAGTTTTATTGTGGAGTTATTGAGGTTTATTGTGTTATTATTTGAGTGACATTATGACAGTTGTGGTATTATTGCGGTGTTTTTGCAATATTATTTGAGTGATATTGCGTTTTTTTTCGGGCTGGTGTTATTGAGATTTTTTTGTGGTGTTATTGAGGTGTTATAGATGTTTATTTTAGTGTTATTTGAGTGGTATTGCGACGACTGTGGTGGTATTTTTTAATAGTGTTATTTTAGTATTATTGTTGTGTTATTGTGATATTATTTCAATATTATTATGGTGTTATTGAGGTGTTATTTTTATTTTAGTGGTGGCTATGTTGTGTTATTTTCGACTAGTGTTATTATTATGTTATAGTAGTTTTTTTGCGTTATTAATGTCGTATTGGTGTTTTTTTGTAGAGTTATTGATGTTATTTGATATTATTGCGGTTATTTGGTATTATTGCAGTTTTTTTTGTGTGGAGTTATTGAAATGTTATTGAAGTTTATTATGGTGCTATTTGAATCGTACTCCGATGACTGTTGTGTTATTACGGTCTTTTTTATAGAGTTATTGAAGTTATTTGGTTTTATTGCAATTATTTGATATCATTGTGGTTTTTCTGTAGAGTTATTAAAGAGTTATTGAGATTTATTGTAGTGTTATTTGAGTGTTATTGCCGCGGTTGCAGTGTTATTGCATTTTTTTGTGGGTTTATTAAGGTTATTGGTGTTATTACAGTTATTTGGTGTTATTACAATTTTTTGCGGAGTTATTTAGGTATTATTGAGGTTTATTGTAGTGTTATTTGAGTTTTATTTTAGTGGATGTGGTGTTATTGCAGTTTTTTGTGGAGTTATTAAGGTTATTTGGTGTTATTGCAATTTTTGGTGTACTTACAATTTTTTTTGTGTAGTTATTGAGCTGTTATTGAGATTTATTGTGGTATTTTTTAATGATATAACTCTGGTCGATGACGTGAGAAGAAAATGGATATTTATTTTCATCGTTAAGGGTTTTGTTCTCGATGAAATGGGCTGGGTCGGGACGGGTCATGCATTCAAATATAAAGTTTTTCATTTTTTTAATCACCGGGATCGCGGCTTCCACATGACAAAATTTAATTAGAGTCCGGATGCATAGCAACATCCAGTGTCTGGATATAATATTTTTTTCCCCTAAAAAAAGAGTGGTAAGAGATTATGGGAGGAGGACAATAAGTGATTCAGACTGCTGAATTGGTCATTAGATTGGTACCGCCGACGTAAGACAATAAGGAGCTCCCCTCGACTTTTCTGAACCTACTGTGGTCTGGGGGGCTCGGCTGCACCATGGGAAGCTTCAGTCATTAAGAAAATTTTAGACTGTGGACCTGTGACAGCTGATGGCGGTTGGATCTAGTCGATCTGGAGCGATCATTGGAGGGAGCTCAGAAGAAAGGGGCGTTGTTGGAGGCGGATCTGAGAAGGGTTTGTGATGATTGAAACCTTCTAACATTTAAGTTTAATGATTCTGTGAAGGGCACAACTAATCCCTCAGCACCATGGCTTCCTTGGAGAAAGAAAATGTCGAGCTGAAGGAGAAGCTCGCCTCATCAATCTAAAAGGAATAATATGAGGTTGGACAGGGTACCTCAAACTCGGGGTGGATTACGCTATTCAACAATTCATTCTCCATGGCCTGGTTGAACTGAAGTTCTCCGACCATAAAGAATTCCTTATCTGACCCAGGGTGGGTTGACTAAAACCTCTGATGGAGAGGATGATCTGGGCAGTGAAGAAAGGTAGCCACCCACTAGGGCTCTACGAAATGAGAACCCATCTCCCTCTCCTTTTCTTTTTTTTATTATTCCGAAAAATTTTCTTAGTATCATATAGAAAGACTTGTAATACTTTCTTTAAATTAATAAAAATAAATTTTTTTCTTGTCGTAATTATCCTCATTCTTTGGGTTGTAAAAAATTTGGTGGCTTTTGACCTAACCTATT
Source organism: Phalaenopsis hybrid cultivar (assembly GCA_002079205.1). Classification (NCBI taxonomy): domain Eukaryota; kingdom Viridiplantae; phylum Streptophyta; class Magnoliopsida; order Asparagales; family Orchidaceae; genus Phalaenopsis; species Phalaenopsis hybrid cultivar. The sequence continues at coordinate 99,199 of JXCR01112185.1, read as the reverse complement.
TTATATTAGCGGCTAGAGTGTAAAATTAAATATTATATAAAGTTGATAAAATGGTTTACACACTAAAGGTACTGCGTAAGTATACTTATTGTTTCAAGTAATATAATGAAGTCCTAAGTTTTGATCCCACAAGGATAGACAAAACTCTTATAAAATGACTTTAGTAAAACCTTCTTTAAGTTGTAGTTAACTTATATAAGAAATGATAATAAGTTTTGGTTTATTACCTAATCCAACATAATTAAAAGGAATGCTAAGTATGCTAAGCAAATACAGAATGAAAATGCAAGACAATCTAAATAGGCTAAAATGTAAAGTTAGCACTAAGAAATTCTAAACTAACAATGTATAGAAGAGCTTAAATTTGTATAAACATCTTTCTCCCTTGCAATGAGTTTATAATCAGTGCAGTATTGTGCCAAATAGGAGCATACCTATTCTTTACCCTCTCTCGAGTGCATAAAAAATATTGGCTAATCCAGAGTTCCTTAAAACCATGATTAGGCTGGGAAGATACTAGCTGTTAATCTAGAGTTCCCAATTACCCCTCACCTTAAGACTAACATCTCACTTTAGTTTCCAAACATCTAAACCAAATTGGAAAATTTAGTCTGTCACTCTAAGACTTCCAATTCTACACCTATCAAAACTTATTTCTCTATTTATTTGCACATAACCCCATGGACTAAATTCTCATCCATAAGACTAAATGTAATTTTTACTTTGTTGAGGAAAACATAGCTCTTTCAGGTCATTATGTTTCACAACTGATTTTAACAAATCAATTGGCCAGCTCGATAAGTAAATTAAGCATAGATTTTAAATCATCACAATTTTATGAAATTAAAAGAATTTTTACTAAACTTCATTCCTAAACATAATTATTCCTCATTGTAGGGAGAAAGACAAAAGAAACTACTCAGATGTCAAGGGGGAAGAAATGAAAATACATGAATTTATAGATATAAATAAGTTTATAAAATAATACTAAGTAAAATAAATAAAATTCACAACTTATCTTATACTCCTTCCCAAGCAATCCTTCTAGTTTATTTGAATCACTCATTCTCCTTACAATTCCACTCCAATTTCACATAAAACTGAAGTGAAGAAGATATCTCTCGCTTCTCCTCTTCTCTTCCAAAACTAACCAAGCCTTTAAGACTTTCTCCTCTCTAAGAAGACTCCCCTTCTCTCTAAAACTCCCCTTTGAATCTCTAGAAGTCTCTTTAAATAAAACTCTCAAAATCACCAAGAGTTACTTTAAACACCCCTTCAAAATTTGTTCATTTTCATTGAACCTTCTAGAATTACCGCCTTTGGCGCCTAGGCACCATGTCAACAATGGTCTCTTTGTTTTCTTTGACTCTACCTTGCTCTATTTTCATTCTATTTGCTACACTTGCTCCATATAGTGTACCTATAACCAAAAATATCAAAAATACCTTTCATTAAAGCACAATATCATTAAAAATAGACATTAAATGTGCAAATAAAAGTAACATATTTTAGGCATGTCAAAATCCCCCAAACTTAATTATTACCTGTCCTTAAGTAACTTATCTGTTTTAAAAAATTAAATATGTTAACAGGTGATAGTGGGTTTCATTAGAGACCTCTCTAGTTTTGTCCTATAAATGTGGTATTTATGACTTTAGAAAAATTCTAGTTATTTAGGCTAGAAATAGGGCATAAGAATATTTTATAATTAAGTCTAAGACTTCTAATTTTCTATTCATTTTAAAAATTAATTGTAGTTTGAAAAACATAGGGTTCTCAGGAAGATAACAGATAGAATTTGAAAGAACTCTACTAGTAAAGCTAAACTAATAGTTTTAGGAAATAAAAGCTCAGAACTGTAATAAAGCATCTTTCTTTAAAATGGTTCAAGTGAAGCCAATTTTAATTAAGCATCCCATCAAGTTTCTCATCACTTTCACATATACTTTTCGTTTTCTTTTTTTCTTTTATTTTTACTTTCAGGATCATTTTAAATCATCTCAGTGAGGATTCTTATATCTGAATCAGCCTTTAATGATTTTGAACTTCACTATCCTTTTAAAGTTAAGAACTCATCACATTTTTTTACCTTGATAATTTGTATTAGTTTTTAAAAATGATTTTTCATAGAGTCTCAATTCTTTTAAGTATAGATCTAAGATCCTCAGTATTTCAAAAAGACAATTTCTTTTTTACTTTAAAGAGTAAAATTATATACCTATTCTTTTTTACTTAATATCTTAATTCTTAGAACTAACTTTTTTCACAAAAAAATTACTTAAGTCTACCACAACATCTATAGAATCAAAAAGATATAGTTATCTAAAAATAACACCACATACCCCATATTACTTTAAAAAGATATTTTCTTGGAATATAGTTTCTTAAGGATAAATAAAATCATGTTTTTCAAAAGTTTTTCTCTCTCTTCCAAACTTAAATTTTTCTTAACAGATTAAAACATTTAGAACAGAAAATATAGAAGCAAAAAAAATAAAATAAAAAATGATTTTGTATAAAGGGTTTAACATGAAAGTATGCACGTATTAAAAACAATTATACAACAGTATTAGAGCTTAATTAACATGTATATAAAAAAAGAAATTGCTAAGTACAAGAGTTCTCTAAACATAATAAACATGCATAACAAAAATAGTGTAGTAAAATAATCAGTAGTGCAATAACAACAAAAAATAAGCTGTATAAACAAGAAGTTGTGATAAATTAAAACAAATTCACAACAACAATTACTACACCAAATAGTTTAGAACATCTAATAACTTAAATAAATACATCTAAAGAAACATAACATTAAAAAAAGATACGCTTCCTCTCCATCATCTCCATTTGCCTCATCATTAGTCTCCTCATCCTTTTCCATATAGTTTTATGATTGATAGTTCGTAAATGGAGGATTTGATGGAAACTGATCATGATGATCTACTCAAAGAAAACTCATCAGAGATGTATTGAAACACATATCATAATCATGTTTAAGTTTCAAATATCCTTGAACATGATCAACCTTATCATCAATATCAATCACTTTACCTTAGAGATATGGAATATCATGCACCCGTGCCTGATAATCACTGTGAAGATCATCTGAAGATTGAGCAACAGTACTTGAGGTAGATGGTCTGAAAGTAGAGGTAGACGAGAATATCCAAACTTCCACCCCTAGATCTCAATCCAACATTTAGTTCATATAAATGTACATTGGTCCTGCTAATTGGTTTAAGAAGCTGTAAAAGCTCTTCCCAATGCTCATATCCTACTCCTAATTGCTTACATAAAGTAAAAATAAGGGTAGGGTAACCTAAACCTCCAGTGGTTCCACCTCTAGAAGAAATATTCTGATAAATTAAAGATCCATTGTTTATAGTTTTCATTTGTTGAAGGCAAAGTTCAAGGATACTCTCTCCTTAGTTACCTCACTAAGTTGATTGGAATGAAGAAGTCGTGTAGAAATAAAAGTTTCATGCCTTGGAGGATGCATTTAACATTGAGGTAGAGAAGTTTACCTTATGGTCATTCTTAACTCTCCAAACTCTTCTACCATCAGTCAGAAATGAAATCACCTCATCCAACTGCGATTCAGTAGGCTCAAATGAAGAGTAATCATAGTTTGAAATATTTGGCAACTAGTACAGAGCATTGATGCGCTCAGGTGTGAACTCCACACTTCTTCCTCAAACTTATACCAGATGATCAGAGGCTTCACAGAGGTTGGCGTAAAATTCCAAGACAACAGAGATTACTCTACAACGGTAAAGTAACACAAGCTTTTCTAATGCCAGATTATAATTAAACTTTCAACAGCTCCTATGGGATTGAAGAAAGTCTTTGTTGAAACAACTTGTTATTAGTGAGATAATCATTGTATATGTACTGAGCTTTCATATTGACAAATTTCTTAAAATCGAACACTTCTCTTTCCCCCTCTTAGTTTAAGGAGCCATAATCTAAAGAAATTCAAGAAAAAATCTACATACATTCTAAATAATAACCTTAAGCTCCCAACAACATTTTTCTAAGGTAAGAATCATTCCACCATGGATTCATCACTCATTTCTTGCAAAAATCCAAAGTTTTGACACTTTAGCAATGTGAGAAGAATCCATGACAAACATAAAAATTTTTTGCATTAAAGTGAAGCTCTTACCTTAAGGAGATCAAATCCAAAGTTTCCAAGCCAAGAAATAGCCCTAAAAACCAAGATGTGAGAAGTCCTAGGAAAGCCCACACTTTATTTGATGAAACAAGAAGGAAGAAGATGATGGTTTGGGTGAAAATCGGGGTTTTAAGCTAGACTCTTCGGTTCAGTTGAACCGGCACTTAGCCCCAAGTTTTGGCGCCTAAGCACCAGGTTCTCAGGTTTCTCGCGAATTTCTGGTGCTTAGACACCCATGCCCAGATTTTAATTTTTTTTGCTTTTATTAAATTTTATCGAGCACTGCACACCAAGGCACTACAAACCGTAGTAAGCCAAATTCAACATTTTTAAACATCTTCTAACATCTAGTTTTCACAAACACCAACAATCACTTATATTTAAATATAAATCCAACTCCCAAACAAAAATGCATAATAAGTCACTCATAACTTCTAAATTCACACAAAAACTACTAAGCACATGAATACTCAAAATATAAGAAAGCCTACATGCACACATCAGAGCTAATACTTTACGGAACCAAAAAGTTACAAGCACACATCAAAGTTACTATGTAAACTCCACTACATATTATCTTCAACCTCACTAGCCACTTCAAAACATTCTTGGATTGGAGAGGATTCAACTGATGAGTTTTCATATCGACCCTTCTACAACCTGTATGTGCACTACCAATCGACGGGAGATATTCAGGAGGACGAGAGTGAAGTAGATGTTTGAACTTAATTTATGCACGAAAAATTTTGTTTAGTACTGCTTGTGTTAGTTTGTTAAGTTAGATTTCATTTTCTTTCTATTGTTGCACTATTTATGTTTATGCTTTGTATTTTGATGTTTAGATTTTAGTGTTAGGATGTTTGTTTGCTTTAGAACACTGAATTTGATGTTTTGTTGGCTTGAAAACTGTTAGTTTGTATTAGTGCAAATTTTTTATATAAATGTGAGTTTGTGTTTTTTTGAGAATATTTGGTGTTAGAATGATGTTTGTGTATGCTTAGAAATGTTCATTTGAGTTAATTAGAGGTTGACGTAAGACGGTACGAAGCAGATTTCCATAGAAACCAAATTCTGGTGATCAATGCACCAACTTACAGAGCCAAAGACCCGAACACGCCATATCGCGTAAAAAAATCATCTCATACCTCTAAAACTTGACCTAGGACTTCTTATTGAAGACGGAAGAGAAGATTTTTGGAGGCTAAAAATGATAGATTTCATTTTCTCTTGCTAAGAGCTTCACTTTAACATAGAAATTTTTTATTTTCACCATGGATTTTTCCTACATTATGGAAAATCCAAAATTTGGGATTTTTGATGAAAAATCTTGAAGAAAACTCATGGTGAAAAGTTTCTTACCAAATAATCTTGCTTGAGGAGTTAGATTTTTGATTTAGTAAGTTGTTTGAAATTAATTTGGATTTTTGTTTGATTTAGTAAGTTGTTTGAAATTCATTTGAATTTTCATAGAATTTCCAAGTGCTCCTCGCGTTAAGAGAGGAAGGACGTCCGAGGATTTTGATTCACAAAGATTCATTAACTTCAAGGCCCAACACAGTTACAATACACAAATGGAGATTAGAAGATTGATCTAAGAACGAGCATTTGTAAACCCGGGTGGCGAGATCGAAAAATTGATCCTTGCAAAAAATTGGGAATAATTCTACTACTTCACTGCAGTTGTCTCCATGATTCAGAAGTTTTATTCCAACTTGAGGTTCACTGCTGATGACCACATACTGGTTAGAGGTAAACAAGTTGAATTTACTGTTGATCGGGTCAGTACTTTTTGTGGGCTGAGAAGTGTTTTTTTTAATATGCTGCATTTGTGATGACTGATTCATCGCTAGATGAAGTGCTTGCCTTTTTGACTGGTGAAAGAGGAAAGTGAAAGATTAAGAATAATAAGATAGTTAACTTCCCCTCTTCCATGTTGACTAGCCAGGAAAAGGTATGGCTTCACTTAATTTCTCCTAGATTATTACCAATAAATCATCTTGCCAATGTTACAAAAGATAGAGTTGTATTGAACAATTGCATTCAAAACATGAAAGCAATAGATTTTGGTGCACTTATAGTTCATCATGTTCGAAGTATAGCTAGAAGTTCTACAACTAGTGGTTTAGGATACCCTACTTCTATTTTCACCTTATGTGAACAATCAGAAGTAGAGTTCCTTAGAAATGAAGAAAGATTACAACCATAGAATGCATTGGGAGGCATATGATTCAAAGAGTTGAATCATTTGTTGAATCTAAAGGGGGAAGTAGGGATAGACCCTCTACATTAGCTACAGGGGCATCTACTTCTCACCCTGCATCATTAGAAAACATTATGGACCAACTCATGATTCAACAAATAGACATAATTAATATTTAGGGCTAGTTGGGAGAAATTGGAGTAAGAAATGCTTATAATGATGAATACCAATAGAGAAAAGTTCAGCATGATATTGATTTTTAAAATGCTATGGTGAGACATCTTAGGGGAGAACCCAATATGGAGTTTTCTTCTNTGGATCAATGAAATCTCCATTTTGGGTCCCCATGTATTTGTCTTAGCCAGAGTATGGTGAGGGTATGGTGTACCGTAGCTCCAAATCAACACCTAGGGTCAATCCTAAGGTCAAGTAGCCCTATAGGAACTCTCCTTGAGTTTCCTCATAATGATCTTACCTACTAAGTGCTATAGTAAGGACCAATATGTGGAACTTCAAATTGAGTAAAGAGAAGAATTTTTGAGTTTCTTAATGCTAGAGGTTAGGACCAATATGTGGACCTTCAAGTTGAGTAAAGAGAAGAGTTTTGAGTTTCTAATGGTGAGGACCAATATGTGGAACTTCAAATTGAGTAAAGAGAAGAATTTTTGAGTTTCTAGTGGTGATGCCCTTTTCTAGTTTTCTAAGACTAGTCAGTAGGAAAGTCCTATGGCTAGACCTAGGCTACTAAGGAAATTTCTAGACCTCAACCAAAAGTGAGGTCAACAGTACTACATTCTCATCCATGAGACTAAATGTAATTTTTACTTTGTTGAGGAAAACATAGCCCTTTCGGGTCATTCAGTTTCACAACTGATTTTAACAAATTAATTGGCCATATCGATAAGTAAATTAAGCACAGAGTTTAAATCATCACAATTTTATGAAATTAAAAGCATTTTTACTAAAATTCATTCCTAAACATAATTACTCCTCATTGTAGGGAGAAAGACAAAAGAAACTACTCAAATGTCAACGGGGAAAAAACGACAATACATGAATTTATAGAAATATATAAGTTTATAAAACAATACTAAGTAAAATAAACAAAATACACAACTTTACTCATACTCCTTCCCAACAATCCTTCTAGTTTCTTTGAATCACTCACTCTCCTTACAATTCCACTCCAATTTCATATAAAATTGTAGTGAAGAAGATATCTATCGCTTCTCCTCTTCTCTTCCAAACTAAGCAAGCCTCCATGACTTTCTCCTCTCTAAGAAGACTCCCCTTCTCTCTCAAAGCTCCCTTTTGAATCCCCAAAAGTCTCTTTAAATAAAACTCTCAAAATCACCAAGAGTTACTTTAAGCACCCCTTTAAAATTTGTCCATTTTCATTGAACCTTCTTGAATAACCGCCTTTGGCACCTTGNAAACTAAATTTCAAATGAACCGAACACGAACACAAGCTCTGTTCGTTCGTGTTCGGTTCGTTTACACCTCTATGTACAACCATAGAATGCTATTGGGAGGCATATGATTGAAAGAGTTGAATCATTTGTTGAATCTAAAGGGGGAAGTAGGGATAGACCCTCTACATTAGCTACAGGGGCATCTACTTCTCACCCTGCATCATTAGAAAACATTATGGACCAACTCATGATTCAACAAATAGACATAATTAATATTTAGAGCTAGTTGGGAGAAATTGGAGTAAGAAATGCTTATAATGATGAATATCAATAGAGGAAAGTTTAGCATGATATTGATTTTTAAAATGCTATGGTGAGACATCTTAGGGGAGAACTCAATATGGAATTTCCTTCTTGTCCTAGTTTCACTCCCTATACTCCTATTCGAGATGAAGATGAGGAAGAAGAAGAAGAAGATGATGATGATGATGACGAAGGAGATGAAGAATTATACTTTTATGAGTCTAGGGTAGTTTGTTTTTCTATTTGTTTGTTATTTGTGATTGAAATGTGTTGTATTTTCATTTGAACAGTTGTAGTAAAGTTTTTCATGTTGTGTTGTGGACATAATTGTAATAGTAACTATAGACTTTTAATTTTTCTGCATTTTTAGTATTTTCATATTTATTTTTTAGTTTTTGTATTTCTGATTTTAATTCTCAATAAATTCTTTAGAATATATTATATTTTATTTAATGCTTTAAAGCCTATATATTTTTAAAGTTAGTACCTGCAGTAAACTGAGCCTAGTTTCATAATCAGAAATCCTCTACAGGTCAATTTTTATTTTCATGCATTTACNGAGGAAAGTTCAGCATGATATTGATTTTTAAAATGCTATGGTGAGACATCTTAGGGGAGAACCCAATATGGAATTTCCTTCTTGTCCTAGTTTCATTCCCTATACAGCTATACTCCTATTCGGGATGAAGATGAGGAAGAAGAAGAAGAAGAAGAAGATGATGATGATGATGACGAAGGAGATGAAGACTTATACTTTTATGAGTCTAGTGTAGTTTTTTTTTCTATTTGTTTGTTATTTGTGATTGAAATGTGTTGTATTTTCATTTGAACTGTTGTAGTAAAATTTTTCATGTTGTGTTAACTGTAGACTTTTACTTTTTTTGCATTTTTAGTATTTTCATATTTGTTTTTTAGTTTTTATATTTCTAATTTTAATTCTCAGTAAATTCTTTAGAATATATTATTTTTCATTTAATGCTTTAAACCCTATATATTTTTAAAATTAGTACCTACAGTATACTGAGCCTAGTTTCATAATCAGAAATCCTCTACAGGTCAGTTTTTATTTTCATGCATTTATTGTTTTCTTTCACCTCATAAAATTTGTACTAAAATATTTTTAAATTACATAAAAACTTAAGTTTGGGGAGGAAGAAAAATTTCTTTTGAAAAAAATAAACTAAATTTTATTTGTCCTTAATTAACTATAATTTAAAATTAATTTAATATGACTTAANAAAAAAATAAACTAAATTTTATTTGTCCTTAATTAACTATAATTTAAAATTAATTTAATATGACTTAAGGATGTTAAGATTTAACTTTAAATGATTATATTTATGTTTATAAATATTATGGTAAATTTAGGTAAAAAGTTTTTAATAATGAAGATCAATTCTAAAGTTAAAGACATTTAACATGATAGGATAAGATTATGCTTTTCTATATAAAGTAAAGAAAGTTGTATTTTTTTATGTATTAAAAATTTTAGAGTTTCATGTAATAAGAAAAGAATGAGACTTCATGAAAAATTGTAAACCAATATGAATTTATAAAGTGAAGAAATGTATGAAGTTTTGACTTTAAGAAGAGGATAGTGAAGTTTAAAACAACTAAAGACTATCCAGATATAGTAATCCTCACTTGAAAGAAAAAAAAAAAAGAAAAGAGAAAAAGAAAAGAAAGGAATGAAAAAATCATAAAAGAAAAAGAAAAGAAAAGAAAAGAAAAGAAAAATAAATGAGGAAAACCTTAAAGAGTCGCCTAATAAAAAATTGGCTTCACTTGAATTAATATAAGGAAGGAGCTTTATTACATTTTCTAAACTTGTATTGGAGTATTAGTAGCATTCTTAGTAAATTCTTCATGAAGTTCTTTTTCATATGAATATTCTAAATATCCTCAATATGACAAATTGCAATTTTTCTTGAAATGAATGGAGATTCAAAAATCTTAAATTTCATTACTAAGTATTCCTAAACTTAGAATTTGAATCTAAGTTATTAAAGGTTTTTCATAAATTTTGTTATTCTATTAATTAAACTAAAGTATAGAAGTTGTAAGTAAATATCTATCCTAAGTCATAAGCCTTTATGTTAATAAAAGTGTCACTTGAGGACAAGTAACATTTAAGTTTGGGGGATTTCGATACACCAAAATAAATACTATTTTAAGTACATATTTTATGCTTATTTTTGGTGATATTGCACTTTAAAGAAGGGTATTTTCATATTTTTGTTGTAGGTATATCATTTTTAGGTATTTGGAGCAAAAATGGCAAAAAGGAAGGACGAAATTTGGAGCCAAAATAGTTAATTTTGGAATCTGGTGCATGATGCGCCGTTTGACAGAGGCTTGGCACATGATGTGCTACAACTGGCTCATGATCTGCCATAACTGGCACATGATGTGCTAGAGACGACTTTTTGTGGATTAAGGTGGTTTAAGATAAATTTTGCACAAATTTTCAAAGGGACAATTGTTCTACACACCTATTGAAGTAAGACACTTTAGAAGGTTTTTTTATGAAGGGGTAAGTCTCTTGGATCAAATGACATATTTTTTGAATTCAAAAGAGTTAAATTTTAGAGGACATTGTGAATTCCTTTTGAAAGGAGGAAACCCAAAATAAAAGAGGAAGATTTCAAGGAGTTGAAGGGGGGACGAAAAGGACAAGAAAGTAGGGGTGGCGTGAAAGGCAAGGAGAGAAGAGAATTGAGTGTGTTTGTAAAGAGAGAAATACTTGGAGAGAACTTCTAGGGATTTGCTTGGGAAGAATTGTGAGATAAGTTGTGTCTTTTATTTTATTTGTTTTGCAAACTTATTTTTATATATGAAATCCGTGTTTTGTCGTATCCTTCTCATAAATTATGAGTTGTCTTCTTTATCCTTCTCCCTACATTGAGATAAGGTTTTGTGAAGAATTGATTTTATTTTCTATGGTTTTACATGTTAATAATTTGTGATGATTTGAACTCCGATCTTCATTTACTTTTCAATTTGGCCAATTGAAATGTTAAAACATGTTGAGAAACATATGTTCTGAAAAAGGCTATGATTTTTATAATAGGAGGAGAATCACATTTGATTTCATGGGAAAGTAGGTCATCAATGAAATTGAGTGCAAATAAATAGGAAAATATTCTTTGTTGGGCGCAGAATTAGAGATTTTAAGGTAATAGATTAAATCTCCAATTCGGTCCAGTTAATTGGAAACTGATGCGAGATTGTTAGCCCTCAAAAAAGGGATTAGTGGGAGCTCTAGAGTGGCAGCCGATATCCTCATAGCCTAACCACGGAAATAGGAGGATTAGTCAATGTTCTTTATAGCACTTAGAAGAGGGTAAAGATAGGATGCTCCTATTTGACACAAAACTGTTTATAAATATATATTAAAATGATTTTTAATTTTTTCACAATCCATATACTCATTGTAAAAGGGAAGGATGCTTTCTTAAATTTGAATCTTTTGTCAATAAAAACTTTGTTTAATTTTTGTAATTTTACTTTTGAAAGTTTTGTTTTGAGATAGTTAACTCCGTCTTTCAACTGCATTTTATATAACATTCACTTTAGTAGTTAATATTCAAAGTTTGCACTTTACTTTTATTTTTTTATTTTTAAATTATAAAATAGTTTTAAGAATTTACTTATAGGTTTTTCCAACTTCCCTGTGGGATCGATATCTAGGATTCCATTAGAGGCTTTTATTACTTGAGCGATATGTATACTTGTGTTGATTTTAAAATGGAATTGGAAATTTAAAGTGTTTTAAAGATAAATTATTTTCATAAAAGTTATTTTTGTTGGGATTATGCTGCATAGTTATCGTTATATATGTCATGTGTATTTTGTATTATTGAAAGATATTTACAAAATTTATGCATTAAATTTACCCGTGATAAATTGATGCACAACCGCCGTGATTCATATTAATTTTGTACTTATTAAGAGAAAGTTATGTCTACTCCTAAGAGACTTATATTTTCTTTCATAACTAATAAAAGGGTCATCTCTCTCCCAAGATGAGTTGCAACTTCTCTCTCCATCATAAGNAATTAATTAATTAAAGAGAAAAGGGTCATGTTACTTCCCAATAGACATTGTATCATTTCACTTTAATTACTTCTTATTAGTCAATAATCACCATGTTGGATGGTGGTTAATCATAGTTAATTAAGAGAAAGATTATGTCTGCTCCTAAGAGACTTATATTTTCTCTCATAAATAAGAAAAGAGTCATCTCTCTCCCAAGATGAATTGTAACTTCTCTCTCCATCATAAATTATAGAAAGTAATAAGAATTAGAGTAAGAAATTTCATCTCTTCAGATCAAATTTTATAATCATGAATACATGTATGTTTTTCTTATTTATGGGTTTGTGAAAATCATGAATTCAAAGATCTTATTCATTATGTGTTTTATGAAATTTGGGTCATGAAATTGGATTTTATAAACATAAAAAATCCTAACAATATATATAGATCTCATAAATCACTTTCACTCCTGCACGGATCAACGAATTACATATGATAGAAAATGTTCCTGTCTGCCACTATTCCAATTTTGTCCCAACGAGAAACCAGATGAATGAGATTTACCAGCATTTGACAGACGAAACTGACGATTGGGAAATGTGAGAGTACGAGTATGTTAGTTTTTCTTCAACACTTTTGAATCCCGTCTCTAAACACTAACACTTCTTCATTTCTGTGAAACTGTTACTGACAATGAATGTTGGTAAAGTTTCTAAAGAAAGTGTCATTTTGAATTACTGCATCCAAAGGGGACTGCCGATTGATATTGCTTCTATAATTGTGAAGTCAGTTTTAGGCCTGATCGTTCACGGATCAACTTATGGGCTTGGACACCATTCCATAATTTTCTCAATTTGCAGCCAGTCTCAAGTATTCTATGAAAACTGGGAAAAGGTAATGCTACCTTGGAAACCTTTGGATTCAACTGAAAGATTCCCATCATTTGAAGATGAAAATGACCTGACCATGATAGTTGATCAATCATCTCAGAATTCACTGTCAGTTCAACTCTTAGTTTTGGATAAGTCTTTGGTGATCCTGCGCCGAATCAAGAAAGTGGAAAAGGAGGTACAAAACGTGATGAATACAATTAATAATATCTCTGATTTCTTTGATCATTTAGATTGGAGGATGAAAGAACATTTCGATCATTCTGGACATTTAGAAGATAGCTTGATACGACTGATGAAGAGGATAAAATTAATTAAGGAGGATTCAACTGAAGAATTTTTTTTTCGACCCTTCTACAACCTCTTCATTCATGTGCAATCAATGGGTGATCTCAGAGGAGAAACGAGCACCGAATCTGATGAGCAGTAGATTTACTATGCTACCTTTATGTTTATATGTGTGTTTAGATTTGAACTTTATATTTGCTTTGCTTTAGAATTATGCTTATAGATCTCTGTATAGTTTAGACTAAACATAGGATGTTTTGTTTTGAGTGTTTTGAGTGTTGTAGTTTGGATTGCGACGCTGAATTAATGTATTGAGGTTGAAAAAATACCAAATTTAGGTGTGTTATGAAACGTTTATTGTACCCCTTGGAATTTATATGTAAATGTGATGTTATGTTTTGTGAAAGTTTATATTTGTTAAGTACATCATTTAACTATTTAAAATTATGTTTATAAAGACTAAACGGATATCTTGAATTTAGACATAATCAATAGAGCCCGCCGACGGCGCCCTCGAAGCCGCCGACGGCGAGAATTTCCCGAGANTTGCAGGCTGATTTTTGGAAAGACTTGTCACTTACTAGTAGAATTGGAGCATAAAGCATATTGGGCAATTAATGAATTCAATTATAATTTAAAAGAGGCTGGTAAGAAGAGATTGTTACAATTAAATGAATTGGAAGAATTAAGAAATGAATTTTATGATAACGACATAATTTATAAGGAGAAACTAAAGTTATGGCCTGATTAGAAGATTAACCAAAAGAATTTTGAACAAGGACAAGAAGTTTTGCTTTACATTACTAGGTTGAAGTTATTCCCTGGGAAATTAAAGTCTCATTGGGACCCTTTACTGTGACTCAAGTTTATACTTACGGAGCTATTGAAATTGAAGATCAGAAGATAGGGACCCTTTACTGTGACTCAAGTTTATACTTACGGAGCTGTTGAAATTGAAGATCAGAAAATGACCCTTTACTGTGACTCAAGTTTATACTTACGAAGCTGTTGAAATTGAAGATCAGAAGACTATAAATAGATTTAAAGTAAATGGATAGAATAAACCATATTATGAGGGTAAAAGACCAAATTTTAAAGAGGTTTTAATGATCAGTCAACCTAAATATTTTGAGGGTAAAAGACCAAATTTTAAAGGAGTTTTAATGATTAGACATAGATTAAAACCTTATTATGAGGGTAATAGACCAAATTTTAAAGAGGTTTTAATGATCAGTCGATTTAACACCTGAATAGGTCGGGCTGACAACGTTAAACCAAGTGTTTAATATGACATATATTAAAACCATATTATGAGGGTAAAAGACCAAATTTTAAAGAGGTTTTAATGATCGGTCAACCTGAATGACACCTGAATAGGTCGGGCTGACGACGTTAAACCAAGCACTTTATGGGAGGTAACCCATAGTTATCTTTATTTTTACTGCGATTATAGTAGCTTTTATTTGAAATTATTGTTAGTTTGTGGTAGTATTGAGTTACTACACTCTTATTTACCCTTGAATCATCATAAAAATTGGATCCATAGAGAAAAATTGGAACACATTAGGACCAGAGCAAAACTATGCAATTTTTGCCTTGGGCACCGACGGTGCCATCGACGCCGCCGACGGCAGGTATTTTGTGAGAGTCCAGGAAATTAAATATAGAAGGCTCGCCAGCGGCACCCTCGACCCTGCCGACAAAGAGACCAGCAAAATGGCGGTTTCTAGAGTTTGAATGGCAGTTTTTGGTAGTTTTTGGGCGGGAGTTACCTCTTTAAACTCCCAAATTCGATTCCTAAAGTCATATTTCCCCCAAAAACAAAGTGAAACTCCACCAATTTCATTCTTATGGCGTCCAATTCCCCTGATAATCCCAGAATATGAGTGTTTAATCAGCGAAAATTTATTAGTGCGGAAGCACAGCGAATCTTCAACAAGTTAGTGATAAAGAAAAGATTGATCAAGGAACAAGGATTTATAAATCGAGGATTGAATAATCCCTCTACGAAAATTGAAGAGATGATAGTGCAACGAAGATGGGAAGTGTTGTGTTATACTACTGTCATTGTGGTTGTTCCTATAGTAAAGGAATTTTATGCAAATTTTCACAGAATCAACCAGGGAGTCGTTTATGTGCGAGGTAGATGGATCACTTTCACTCCTGCATGGATCAATGAATTATACATGATCGAGAACGTTCCTGTATGCCACTATTCTAACTTCGTCCCGATAAGAAACCAGATGAATGAGATTTACCAGTATTTAATGGACGAAACTGAAGACTCAAAAATGAGAGAAAATGGGTATGTTAGTTTTTCTGTGACACTCCTGACCAGAGAAAAATATGTTTAGATTTTCATACCTATTTTATACTATTTTTTATGATATTGCACTTTAAAGAAAGATATTTTTGACTTGCAGAGGGAATGATGAATTAGGGTCATTGGAGCAAAAAGATGCAAAAAGGAGCAAATTTGGAGCGAAAAGGACCAAAATGTGCATAAATGAACTAGGGCGCCAACGGCGCCATCGACCCCGCCGACGGCAAGATTTTCCCGAGACTCCAAAATTAATTCATTAAGAAGGTTAGCCGACGGCGCCCTCGCGGCCGCCGACGGCGAGCTCGGTGGTTATGCCCAATCAGGCTTTGAATAAGGCCAAATTTTGAAGGGATTCTTAGGCAACTCATGGGAAAGCTCATCCTCAACTTTAAAAGAATGTTTTGGCTAAAAATTGAAGAGCCAAGAAGTCCTGGAGAGAGTTCTTGGAAGTTAGAAAAGGTTCAATTNTTATGAAAAATCTTCAAAGCTAGTATGACTCTATAAAGTGAAAGAAGGTAAGAGGTTTTGACTTTTAGAACAGGATAGTGAAGTTCAAAATTATTAAAGGCTATCGACCAAATGAAAATATGTTGAGATTTTTATACCTATTTTATACTGTTTTTGATGATATTGCCCTTTATTGAAAGATTTTTTTGATGTTTTGTTGCAGGAATGATGAATTAGGGTCATTGGTGCAAAAAGATTCAAAAAGGAGTAAATTTGGAGCGAAAAGAACCAAAAAGTGAAGATTTTAACTAGGGCGCGACGGCAAGCCTCGACGACGTACTTTTCTCGAGACTCCAGATTTAATTCACTTAGAAGGCCCACCGACGGCGCCCTCGAGGCCACCGACTGCGAGCTCGGTGGTTATGTCCAACAATGCATTGGATGAGGACGAATTTTGGAGGGATGCTTAGGCAACTAGTGAGAAAACTCTTCTACTATTTTAAAAAAGATTTTGGCTAAAAATTAAGAGGGCCTGGATGTTAGAGAGGCTCTAGAGTTGTGTGTTAAGTGTTGGGGAAGTGTAGAAAGTCTAAATTGTGAGGAATTTTTCGAGAGATTGTAAGAGTGGAGGGAAAGTGAATTCTTCCTCCTTGCCGCTTTGAAGAGGAATTCTGTGTGCTGTAAAGAAAGGAAGAGATTCAGAGGAACTTCGAGGAGTTTTCTTAGGGAGAAATTAAAGATAAGTGTTATTTACTTATTGTAGTTTGTATGACTTTTCTTTTATATATGAATTTCGAGTTTTATTGTGTCTTCCCCATGAGGTCTGAGTAATTTTCTATGTCTTTCTCCTTGTCTTGAGATTTGTGAAGTGGTGATTTGAATTGGTGNTAAAGTTTAGTTAAATTAAATATTACATAAGTCTCCTATATAGCTTTTTTTCCTTAATTTTTTATATTTGGCGATTTGTTTAATATATGTTTTAGTTTATTTTTTTAACTTTTTAAAGCAAAGGGTAGTTTTGTCATTAACAGAAAAGTAGTATTTTAAATATTCTGTATTATGATTAAGAATAACAATTATTATTTTATTTATAAGTTTAAAAAGATTATGTGTTTTACTTTCACTGATCTTGATTATTGTGCTTTTAGAGGCTATGCAGAGATTTGTCAAGGGATATGCAGAGATGCGTACATAATAGGGTACACGGGGTTTATACCGGGATTACAAGGGGGTTATAACCCGTTGTACCTCCCTTGTAACTCCCATGTAACCTCCGGTGTAACCCCGCTGTAACCTTGTAATCTCAATGGATAAAATAAAAGCGCGGGTTATNTAACAATTCTAGTACCACACCCTCCACCAGGGGGAATCAAACTTAGACAAGAGGGGACTTACAACTGACAAGTAGATGCCCGACTAATTGATCTGAATACCCGACGCACACACACACCAGAGGCTATTATACTAGCCCCAACCATCTCTAATGCGCCTAACAATTCTAGTACCACATCCTCCACCGGGGGGGAATCAAACTTAGACAGGAGGGGACTTACAATTGACAAGTAGATGCCCGACTAATTGATCTGAATACGCGGCGCACACACACACACACAGATATATATAGACAGAGAGAGAGAGAGATAGACACACACACACACACATACATATATGGATAAGGAAATGAGCGATGTTCAACTATTTCATGGGTGTAAAGATAAAATTCAGTAGTTGTTTCTATAATAAGCTAACAACGAGATCACATCGATACAAAAAATGAAACAAGAAAATAATTTTATTCCAAAAAAAAAATCACTTAAAATAAAAGCACTCAGAAATTTGTCTGAGATAACATATTTTATTACGGGATTAGTCGCCGCTTCAACCGAGGCATAACATAGACAAAGCAAGCAGCCTCCTAAATTAAAATTCCTCTCTATACTTAAGCAGACTTAGCCAATAAAACTTAGCTTGAGCCTGGAACATTAGAGATCTCTTCCAGACATCTGATAACTCCTAGAGAAGATTTTGCATCACATCTTCCATCCTCTCCACCTTCTCTAAACGAGCCAATAGCTCGTGCAATGCCTCACTCCACTAGATCACTGCTGATCAAGCAAAGGAGCTCTCATTTTTTTCCAGCAAAGGTAAGCAATCCAAGGGATGTCCTGAGTCGGTCAACTACTTCCCCTCTCTTACTAAAGGGGACATTAGGGCTATCAACCTTGCCATCCTTACATGAGAGTCGAGTTTGTTCTCCTAGCGCCTAATTTATTATCACTGGCACTCATGTCTCACCAATGTCAATCGGAGACAAATTATCATCTATGATTATCAAATTGAGTCATCTGCACTAAGAAACATCAAAAAATAAATTAAAATACTACAAAAGAAGTTTAAATCCTAAAAATAAGATTGAAAAGCTTATTACTCAATAACATATTCCACTTGAATATCATAAATGATGTAGCCTCCTCATCAGCGAACAACAATAGACACAGTAGGATATCTCTAAATCCATTTTAGTGATTGGGCCAATCGGACCAACCAGAAGGTCTTGATTCACCCTAGAAAGTTGAGCAGTTAGATCGATGGTTGGGTCAGTTGGTTGAACAACCCTTTTATGTTTAGTTTGAGAATCGAATCATACAACCCCACCTCATTTGACATATGAATTATAGGTTTTTTCTTTCTTTACAACTCTCTTCTTCCCCTGACTTTCAAGACAGTTCAATCCCTCCGGCTTCTCAAAGGCAAAGTGAATTATATCTTTATTATGAACGTCACTGAAAGGTTTTGACAAGTTCTCCATATGAATATTCAGAAGTCGACCTATTCAAATAAAGAAAATGCTGAAAAAAATGAATGGAAAGGAGCACCATAACATTCTATTTGTAAGAATCAAAGGCATCAAAATCAAAAGAGTTCAATTATTGAATCATTAATTGGAATAGAATATGATCTACTTTTGTATTAAATTCTCTTATTCTTATTATAGTGTTGCCTTCAAAACGAAGTAAGAGAATCAATTAACTAAAATGTGTACATAAAAATGTATCAGCCAAGATCCTGAGAAGAACCAACGATCTAGAAGGGAGGAGCAAAATGAAGGTTGACCCACTGTCAGGAGATCATGAGGCTCATTTGACAAATCAAATGAAGCCGTAAGAGCCCAACGAACAAGGCTGAAACTGACCAGGACACTAGACATACAAGAAGAGGATTGGTTGACCTAAGCATGGACCATTCAACCAAAAATGATACTAAAGAACACCTGAGCCAACCATCACAGGAAGGCCGACTTGATGTGATAGACTAACCTCCATAAAGTCGTTCTAAGAGAAGATACAGTCCCATAATATCTTTGATCATCTTAGGAGAGAAACAAGAGGCTCCTCATGAGGGATCAAGGATTAACAACTAGCCTAGATCAGCAGATAGACCCATGCAGACAAACCTTTGTAGACCAAGTTGATATTGCTGACTTGAACCCGTCCAAGCTTAGACGACAGACCCAGAAAGTAGGCAAATAAAAATCTCCATGTAAAATGCCAGAAATATGCAAGTACGAACCCTTTAAAGCAATGACAAAAATGTAATATCATCAATGTACTCTTTTCTCATTAAATAGGAGAAACATTTTATGAATAACATGATGAATTACTGTTCATTTATATCTCTCTCTCAGGACATAACACATAATTTTTTATAAAATTATATATATTCATGGTACCATCCAATTCCCATGTATATGTACATCTAACATCTAAATATTTGCTTTTTATATTTATATCACTATTTTTTTTTCATATCACCTAAAAAATATTACTATTTTAATATTTAAAAAATAAAATATTATTTTCTTGTATGGGTATATATATATATATATATATATAGCAAATATGTAAATACTTAGAATTCAGTGGTATTCATGTAAATCTTCCATATATTTCAAATATGTAATTTTCCTCTTTCAACTACCAAAATTTATGAAAATATCTTGGATTAATAATTAAAAGGAAGATTTATTTTTTGAAATTATAAGTTAGAATCACAAACTNGAAAATATCTTGGATTAATAATTAAAAGGAAGATTTATTTTTTGAAATTATAAGTTAGAATCACAAACTTTTACAATTAAATTCATTATAAAATAATGCTATCAATCTCTCAAATTGCCAACTTTTTAATTCACCTATCCTCTCTCTCTTGCCACCTCTTAAAACCTCATTCTTTCCCCCACCGTCCCGTCGATCTGCCCTTTTTCGATGATGTTTAACCCTATTTTCATTCGATCGGCATGAGGCTTTCGGGTTTCAATTTCCTCTGGGTGAATCTTCTTCGTCGCTCCATTTTCTTCTCGTAATTTTCCTGAAATCAGACCTTGCGGATGGATCTCTTCACTGGGTAAGCTTTTTCGGGTTTTTGCATCGTGGATTCAAACCTCGATTTTCTCATGTCTTTGCCCTTATTATTATTAATTTTTTCCTTTTTTAACTTGGTGTTTTNGGATCTCTTCACTGGGTAAGCTTTTTCGGGTTTTTGCATCGTGGATTCAAACCTCGATTTTCTCATGTCTTTTGCCCTTATTATTATTAATTTTTTCCTCTTTTAACTTGGTGTTTCGCAGACAAATTCGCGATCTATTGCTTTCTAAAGTTCCATCCCTTGCTGCGATTCTCTTCTGAATCGCACAAAATGGCTCAGGAAAGTTGCGATCTAGACAAAGAAGAGGCTGAAGTTCTCAAACCCCCTTCTCCTTCTCATCCTCCATCTCCTCCTACCTCATCTTCCCCTTCTCCTGCTCTTCCTCCCCCTTCTCCTTCACCTCCTCCTCTTTTCCTGGATCAGCCCAACTCAATCACCGCTGAAGAACTGAAACCACCGGCCTCCAAGCTTGTTGACGAATCTCCGCCGTCCATTCGCCCTATCAACCGATGCTCTTGCTGCTGTAAAAAAGTCGGCCTCGCCGGATTCCGGTGCAGGTGCGGCGAACTCTTTTGCTCCCGCCACCGGTATTCCGAAACCCACGACTGCTCCTTCGACTACAAAGCTGCTGGAAGGGAGAAGATCATGAAGGCCAACCCAGTCGTTCGAGCTGCCAAAATCATCAAGATCTAAGTTTTTTAGATCGATCGACATCCTCTTTCCTGTTGTAAGTTCTGTTTCAGTATCTTCTGTTCCGTTTGGCTTTCCGATTTCCTCCTGGAAATCTAGATCATTGAACTGTCCTATAATTGTGTTACATATCTTCTTGTATAATTTTATCTTTGTTATAATTGTAGGTTTTCTGCTATATTGATCTTTGTGCTTGTTGCAATTCTTAAATTTACGTTTTTTATTTTTTTTTTTCTGTTTTAGAAATTAATCAATTTGAGTTATGAGACTTGATTGCAAAGGAATCTACCAGGCTGTTGGTCAGCTTTTGTTGTGAGGTTGTGGACGTTTACTTTAGTTTTTATTGTAGGGTCCGTTCCTCTGCCTAAATAATAATTTATCTTAAAGTTTAGTTAAATTAAATATTACATAAGTCTTCTATATAGCTTTTTTTCTTTAATTATTATTTTATTTATATAATTTAAATATTTATTTATAATCTCTATCTTAGCGGATTTAAGTAGGATTTAACTAGAATTTTAATGGGCTGAAAAGATGTTCATTTTAAATCCTGATTTGGTAAATCATATTCCATCTCAATTTTATCTTAAATTCATAATTTATTAAATCCTCTTGTTGGAAAAATTTAGTAAATATGAATATATAGAACTTACTACAAAAGCCGTTACATGAAGCCTCCTTAATATTGTTAATTTGCGGTTCTTGTTCTATTTATGTTTGAATTTTTAAGAGGTTTTGGATTTTTTTTTAAATGAAATAAATTCTCTTATTCATAAATCTTTTTTTTTTTTAAATTTAAATTATCCGTTCGAATATTAATGGATTAAGAAATAAACATGTTTATCGAAAATATGTCAGCGATGATCATGATAAGATCTAACGATCCAAGAGAGAAGAGTAACGACGTAGGTCCTACTGATAGAAAATTGTGACCTACTTGTCAGACCGAGTGAAGCTGTTTGAGGCGAGCCAACATAGCCAAAATCAATTGAACTATGAGAAGGGTCGAAGATGACCGGAGGATACAAGAACAAGCCAGTTAGCCAGAAACAAGATAAAAGGGTATCTGAACCAACCATCATAAAAAAAGTCGATTTAATGAAAGATCTAGTTCCCTAGACTCTTCAGCCATCCTAGGAGTGCTTAGAGTTTCCTCGTTAAAGGTTAATGATCGATAGGTTGTATCGGCTAGTAGATCCATATCGACCAAGCTAATCATGCCAACCAAAAGGTGATTATGGCAACTAGCCAAGTCAGAAAGTAGTCTGACGATGGGCTTACCCATTTAAAATACTAGAAATATCGCATTATGAACTCCTTTAAAGTAGAGATAAAAAGGTTATATTATCATTATGCTCTCTCCTCTATAAATAGGGTAATCATTTTATGAATATAAGGGGATTGACACGATTGATATGACATTTTAATATTCACTCATCTCTCTATCTCTCTCTCTATAAACTCTATTCTTTGGGTGTGATTGACGAACAAATAATGATTCAACATCCTAAAAGATGCGACAAATATGGATCATGCAACCAACATGAAGAGGAGCAGTCCAATGAGATGAAACTCATAACGGAGATAAAGACAAAATGAAGTGCCTAAAGACTTTGTAGCCCAACAGATGCAAATGTTGAAGAATCAAATGTCAAATGTCATTTGATGCGCGCTAATTCGGGGGAAGAGATCAACAATCCAATAGAAGGGTTGGCGCTCAATGACAAAAGAGGGGCCCCAGCTTTGGAAAGAGAATACAACTCTCGGTGCTTTGATAGTGTTGGATTGACACCAATTGACCGACATCGGTTCATGCGTATTGGGGCGCCCCAACAATTCAAGAATGCATTTTCTCTCTGAGGCCGAGCCTCCAGTGAGATTCAAGATCCTGACACTAGAACACTACAAGGGTCAAACCAATATGTTCAATCACATAGTCTTGTTTGAGTAGATCGTGTCCTTAATAAGGAGTACCGATGTACTAAAATGCCATCTCTTTTTTACCATGCTGAGGGATTTGGCTTTTAGGTAGTCCAATGTTCTACTGTCACGTGTAATCACATTGTTTGTTGATTTCAAGTGAATGTTTCTGGCGTTTTTGCTAGTGCCCAGAAGCCCCAAAAAAACATGTAGGCCCTCCTGTTTCAAGGAGAGAGTGACAGCCTTCACTCATTCATCATCCACTTCCAAAAAAAGATGTTAGAAGTAAGGGACGTGGAGCTCGCATTTGCTCATGCTACCCTAGCTCAGTGGCTGATGGAAGGACCCTTCCTGTGCGCATGCTAATGTAGTTTATTTTCCATTTCATAAAAAAATGGCTAAATAAATTTTACTAATTGTGCATATGATCTCATATTCGGCCGACACTAGGGGAACTTGAGGAGTTCATATAAGGGGTTGACAAAATCTGACAGACACTCGAGGAACTCGGGTCGGCTCACCAATGTTAATTCTACGTGAGGGGCAAAAGTGACAACAAATGGTAACATTTGATCGAAAAAGTTTTCTAAATAACTGACAACGACGAATAAGCATCTGATCGGTAAATCATAGAAGATCTGACCCACAACAATCATTCTTGTAAAAATTCACATCTCAAAGCTTGAAATGGGTCAAGCTCCGGCGGCAAGATTACATACCCATTAGTGATAAGATTCACTGTGGATATCATACAAATCACCTAAGGAACAAGTATAGACGGTTACCCACGTAAAGTCAACGAAAAAATCCACTTAATACGTCTGGCATAAGGTACAGTTCTCCCAAGGCGATGACCTAATCGAGCGACTGAGACATGGAGAGTGTAAGACTTGAGCCGAGAGATAGCTCAGCAACTGAGCAAATAACATTCTTAACATTGCCGACCATTCAATCATCAAAGTTGGGTGCTCATCATAAAATCATTCAACACAAAAGTACAAAAGAAAATTACAAAGACACGAGAATCAAGAGATCTCAATTATTGAGTTACTAATTAAATAATAAATAAAATCAAAATCTTTATTTAATTCTCCTATTCTTATTGTAGCGTCGTTTGAAAGAAATTGGTGAATCGGTGAACTAAAATATGTACGTAAAAAACATGTTAACACAAATGCTGAGGAGATCTAACAGTCCTAAGGGAAGGAGTATGACAAAGGAGGGCTTACTCACAGAAGAACATGAGGTCTACTTGTCTGACCTAGTGAAGCTGTCCCAGCTAAGACAACAAGGCCAAAGCCATCCGAACCACTAGATGTACCAAAGATGACCAGAGGATGCAAGCATAAGCCACTCGGCTAGAAACGTGATAAAATGGCGTCTGATCCAATCACCACAGGAGAGTCGACTCAATTGATGATATGGTTCTCTAGCATCTCCAACCATCCCAGGAACACCCAAAGCCCCCTCATCAATGGTCAAAAATCGACAGCCAAGCCGTACCAGCTGGTCGATCCATACTGACCAACCTTAGTTGACCTATCCATACCAACCAAGTTTAGTTAAACGAGCTGATCTTGCCGACCCGAGGTCGACTAAGATCAACTAGCCAAATCATAAAGTAGATGGACGATAGGTATATCCATGTAAAATACCAGAAATGACCCAACAAAAACTCTTTTAAAGCAAAGCAAAAATGTAAAATCATCATTATAAATTCTCTTGTTTATAAATAGGGGAATCATTTGTGAATTGAGGATTGACACGAATGATATGACATTGTACTGTTCACTCATCTCTTACGCTATTTAGGTGTGTTTCACGGGCAAATCAAGACTCAACAAAACAAATTTTAATTCTAATATTTTGTCAAAGGACTAAATGAAAATCACCCCCCTTTTCTCCCTTGTTGAGCACTTAATTTCAGTTGCTTGCTTTGGATTCCTTTCTTCCTGTGATATTGGTGCTTCTGTAGCTTGTTCACCACTAAGGAAGGTGTAAAATGTACTTTTTATCTTAAATAAAGCATATAATTCGTATAATGCCTGAGCATGATTTTCATGTCCAGAATAAATTTCAGTCATTCACTTTTCATTAAAATAAATAAATAAATCCTTACCTTATATCTTATGGAGATGGCTAAATACAAAGTTCTTGAACATATCTGATATCTATCAGTCCTATTTGAATTGAAAATAAGCTTTATGTAATTACTCTTTTTCAAGCACTGTGATTCTTTTCTGAACTAATATCATCTTTGTGATTTTATGATGATCAACGGTATATTTGTTATTATTATTATTATTATCATCATTATTATTGGTATTTTAATTTTATTATTTATTATTACTCCTAATTTGTTCAATTTTTTTTTTTAAAACTTTTTTCTTTCCCCCAATTCAAACAGGGCCCCACCGAAATATAGCTAGCGTTAAAAATGGTGGGGCCCGCTTGACACGTGTCGCCCCATCATTGGACTCCGAATGCATCTGAAGTCCTGATGTAATACTTTTCTTGTGAGAAAAGAGATTAAAATTTTACGAGGATTTAAATTCTTGGCCAAGTTTGAAAATCATCCATCTTTAATTTATTTGAACAACTTGGCATTATTTTATTTCTTAATTTATATTTATACACCCTTTTTTAATTAAGCTACTTGCATTGTCGGCTAAGGATGATTATGAGAGGCTAATCTTGAATTGACTAAAGTTTTATTCGCTAATCTCCATGGAGTCAGATGAGAAAAATAAAGCATGAAAAAGGATTTGTTCCTTGAGAAGTCCAAAAAATGTTAATTATATTTTAATCTCTTGAATTAGTCCTAGTTGGTGGCTATTATGAATTCAATTTGTAGAGCTATGGTCCCTCTTATTTCATGTGAGTTGATGATCGATCTGGACCGTCCGTTCCTCTTCTCCGTGATGGTGAAAGGGGGCAATTGATCTTTTGTTTCTTTTTGGTCATTTTTTTTTTAATTTCTTTATTATTTTTTGACCTTCTAGTTAAAATTGATAAGGTTCACTTGACTGAATTCGCATTAGCAGGTTTGTGGCGTGTTTTATTTACATTAATTGGCTTTCTAAATATTTACTTTAAAAAACAAATATATAATAATAATGGTTAAAATTGACATATACAACAAAAAAACAAAAGTTCAAGGGCCCCCTTAGCTTTCAAAAATAATTATAAATATTTATCTAATTTCTTATAAAGAGTTTCATATGCATGGAAAGTTGCATTTCACTTTTTAAAGGTTGAAAGTGACATTTTTATGTGATATAAAAATTTAGCTGGTATAAATGTAAGAAAAAAAAAGGTTTAGTTGTTAAATACATGTATGCATAAGAATTGTGTGGTATGTATATAATGTTCTTTTATTTACTAATCATAGCAAGATTAGGATTGGAAGGGCATAAATATTCAAAATGGATGATTATGAATACTATATATTTAATTCTAGATGTCATACGTCGGCAAAATGTTCACTTAGGGTCCGTCTGTGACAGTTTATTTGGTGCGGTGGAGTTTTTAAAATGTCTCTGACCTGTTTGGTTAAACTGCGTTTTAGCAGCTTGTGCGCTTTGAAAACGTTTCACACCTGACAGTTTTCTGGCAGCGGTCTCACTTTTAAAAAAAAAAAAAAAAAATTGTAATAGTCATCGCACCTAGCTTATCGACAAATTATTTTTAATCAGCTTATCAACAAATTATTCAATAAGTAAATTATTCAATAAGCAACATATATTTTGACCGACTGTTTTAAATATTGAATTATGAATTGACTACACTTTAATTTAATCAAATGAAATTGTTTGTAGTAATATAATACGTTTTTACTGTTAATTTACCGGAATATAATAAGATGGAGGCTGAATCAAATTTTTTTCGTGATTTCCATTCATTAATTGTAAGTATCNAGATCTATGGTCCCTCCTATTTCATGTGAGTTGATGATCGATCTGGACCGTCCGTTGCTCTTATCTGTGATGAAGAGGGCCTACATGTTTTTTTTTTAATATTTCTTTATTATTTTTTGACCTTCTTCGCATTAGCAGGTTTGTGGCGTGTTTTATTTACTTTAATTGACTTTCTAAATATTTACTTTAAAAAACAAATATATAATAATAACGGTTAAAATTTACATATACAACAAAAAAACAAGAGTTCAAGGGCCCCTTAGCTTTAAAAAATAATTATAAATATTTATCTAGTTTCTTATAAAGAGTTTCATATGCATGGAAAATTGCATTTCACTTTTTAAAAGTTGAAAGTGACATTTTTATGTGATATAAAAATTTAGCTCGTATAAATGTAAGAAAAAAACTTTAGTTGTTAAATACATATATACATAAGAATTGTGTGGTGTGTATATAATGTTCTTTTATTTACTAATCATACCAAGATTAGGATTGGAAGGGCATAAATATTCAAAATGAATGATTATGAATACTATAAATTTAATTCTAGATGTCATACGTCGGCAAAATATTCACTTAGGGCCCGTTTGGGACAGTTTATTTGGTGCGGTAGCGTTTTGAAAATGCCCCTGATCTGTTTGGTTAAACTGCGTTTTGACAGCTTGTGTGTTTTGAAAAAACTTTACACATGACATGTTTCTGGCAGCGGTCTGATTTTTCAAAAAAAATGAAAATTTGTAATAGTCATCGCACCTAGCTTATCGACAAATTATTTTTAATGAGCTTATGAGCAAATTATTCAATAAGCAACAGCTGCCCCCGAACAGACTCTTAATTGAGCATAAATCCCAACATATATTTTGACCGACTGTTTTAAATATTGAATTACGAATTGACTACACTTAAATTTAATCAAATGAAATTGTTTGTAGTAATGTAATACGTTATTACTGTTAATTTACCGGAATATAATAAGATGGAAGCTGAATCAATTTTTACGTGATTTCCATTCTTTAATTGTATGATCATAATTCGGCAAATTGGTCATCTTTATCCAAAATATTTCGATTTTTTCCTTCTCTGTCACATGAGGGTTCCTTTTCCGGGACATTTACTAAAACTCCACTGGCAATATATTATTATCAGCACTGGGAAAAGAGTCGCGGCCATACCCAAGCTTTTGTCGTGCCGTTCTGATCTGCAGCATTGATTTCTTAACTACGACCTTTTCTACTGTCTGTTTTTAGACAAGTTTTCATTGATTTCACTAATAATACACATACACACACACACATATACACTTTTGATATATTTACATATCTAATATTTAACATTTTTATATTTCCGTATATATTATCATTGGATCTCCAAGTCCATGAAACACACCCAATAAAATAGAATGTGAGACAAGATAGAGAGAATTGCCTAATAATGAATAATAATTTGAGCGTGATGTATAACATTTTATTCATAAAGTGATCCTCTATTTATAGAGAAAGGAGATACAATATATGAAGTTACATTTATGTCATTGCTTTAGTGGGATTTTACAAAATATTACAAGTAATTTACATATATGGGGCAAGAGTTTGATTGCTCTAAGGCTCGGCTGGCTAGATTAGAAACCCTTTGGTAAGTGCTGTCGGTCAGCTAAGCTAGAGAGGCCCATTGTCAGCTTGGTTCGATAATGACTGCAGTCGGCTAAGCATGATGCTGTCGGTTGGCTAGACTTTTACTATCTAAGGGTTAGCAAGTTTGACTTGGTTGACTAAGTTTTGCCGATCGGTTGATCAAATATAGCAGCCGACCTCCGATCCCTAGCAATTAGTCATATGGGCCGTAGTTGAAAGCTACAGTAGCAATTAACTACATCTGTTGTGTTTGTTAGCTAAAGTGACAGTTCACATAGGTCATAGCTGGAAGTTATAGTAGCAATTAACTACATAAGTCAAGGTTGGTCACATAGATCCTTGTTAGTAGCTGCACTATCAGTTACCCACATAAGCTTTAGTGAGAAGCTACAATAGTTGGAAGTTGTAGTAGCAGTTAGCTATAAAGGTCATAATTGCACACATAAGTTGTAATGGGAAGTTGTAATAGTAACTATTCACATATGTCATAGTTGGTAGCTACAAGAGCATCAATTAACCATAGAGACAGTAGTGAGAAGATGTAGTAGTAAGGGGCCACATAGGCCTTAATTGATAGCTGCAATGAACAACAGTTGGTCATAGAGGTCGTAATGGAAAGCTGCATTAATAATTGATCACATTGGTTGTAGTTGGTGGCTACACCGATTGGTGGTTTTAGCCCTTCTCTCAATTTTGTTATTTTTACGTTAGAGATAAAAATTGTTGGTATGACATATAAAAAACTTCAAGGGTCTGGAGAAAGTTGATGTATCTAAATACGACAGTCGTAAGCAATTTTTGTCAAAAAATTATTGTGAGAACTTTAATTGTAACGTTATTCATTATGCCGCATTCGAAATATTTTGTACATCATATTCAAGATATTTTGTTACACCATATTTGTGATACTTTGTAAGCATGCAAAGTTCACCGTTGAGGGAGAGTAAGGGTAGATTGGTGGTGAACGAAGGGCAATGGACGACTGTGGTCGGCAGCTACGAATGCTAGAAGTTATCTCCAATTATTTATTATAGAACAACAATGGAATTTGACTCCTCTTCCCCTCTCAAGTGAAGAGGGGTCTATTTATAGCCTCTAGAGGAGAATTTTAGTCATTCGACGAATTTGATTTCTTCTCCTCCCCTAGTTATCAATACCTAATCGAAGGATGCATATTAATCACACTTGATCATAAGGGGTTTTCAATGATTTGAAAGCCTTAATGGCCTCAAAATTAAGCGAGTTTAGGCTTGTCAGATTCTTTTCATCGAGACACTCAATTTGGTTATAAGTTTCAAATTTGGCTTATAGTAAAATTTGGAGTTCATTTGACCATCCAATTAATAATATGAAGCCTCCAAAAGTGTTATAATAGCTTGATCTAGACTTGATTAGACTCAAATTAAACCAATTTTATTATCACTAGATTTGTTTTGTTGAGATAGTCAGTATGACTATAAATTTGTGGAAATCAAGACCCCGCATAATCTTGAATTTAAAATTTGAACATTTATTGTTAAGAAAATGCACTGAAACTCGTTCTACATAATAAAAATTTGTTGATAACACGTCAATATAAACTTCAAGTCGAAATGAAAGGGTTCATGTAAACATTTTTCCAAAAGATAGTGTTAATATTATCAATATTAAATGAGATAATTATGATATTAACCACAATTTCATAAAGGAATTTTTTTTCTAACCAACGTGCTACGTATTGGAGCATACTTAAGAAAGAAACTTGAGAATAAATTAATATTTCTTATTACCAAGAAATATATGATTAGCATGGAAGAGTTGAATGACATTATTTTTATCATTGGACTCCATGAAAATCAGCCAAATAACTGGAAATAATTCCTCCTATAGAACTCAATAAATGAATCCTTCAGTATCATCTAAATAGATCAATAAAATTTTCGAAGGGTAATCTTTTTCCAATTAAATAAAGGATGATTATTGGATTAATATTTTGAATGGAGGAAATTCCTCAACAATGTGGCATTACTTATAAATTTCCACCAAAGATTCAAGGAGAAAGTATGAATAAGATCCTAAATGGCAATTATCTCTCTCCATCGCATCTATNTATATATATATATATATACACACATATAGATACATACACTTTTGATATATTTGCATATCTAGTATGTAACATTTTTATATTTTTGTATATAACATCGTTGGATCTCCAAGTCCATGAAACACACCCAATAAAATAAAATGTAAGACAAGATAGAGAGAATTGTCTGCTAATGAATAATAATTTGAGCATGATTTATAACATTTTATTTATAAAATGATCCTCTATTCATAGAGAAAGGAGATACAATATATGAAGTTACATTTATGTCATTGTTTTAGTGGGATTATACACAATATTATAAGTAATTTACATATATGGGCTAGAGTTTGATTGCTCTAAGGCTCGACTGGCTAGATTAGAAACCCTTTGGTAAGCGCTGTCGGTCAGCTAAGCTAGAGAGGCTTATTGTCAGCTTGGTTTGATAATGACTGCAGTCGGCTAAGCATGATGCTGTCGGTTGGCTAGACTTTTAATATCTAAGGGTCAGCAAGTTTGACTTAGTCGGCTAAGTTTTGCCGATCAGTTGATCAAATATAGCAGCTGACCTCCAATCCCTGATAAGAAGCTCACATTGGCAGAGCAGAGCTAGGCTATCGGTCAGAGGGTGAATTAGTGTAATCCGATAAGTAGCTGCCTTTAGATGAAGAGGTCTTGAGGAATGACTGAGATTCGTCTCACTTCTTCTTGATGCTATTCAAGGAGTCTATTGAATGCCTCTAAGGGAATTGTTCCCCTTGGATTAGTTTCATCGTGGGGGCTGATTTTGGTTTCCTTGCACTCCGCTTCTGGTCAAACTATTCAGGATCATGTCGTTTGGTTGCATTTGTTGATCTCAGTCTTTACTTTAGATTAGACATTTGGATTTTTGAGTCTCTCATTGGTGGGCTCTCCTTTGACCTGACTTGCCTTGTATATGTCGTCAGATCTTACCAAGATTCATGCTTACACTTTTTATCTATATAAATTTAGTTCTCCGATTCTCTTACTTATTGGAAATCGTGCTGTGATAAGAACAAGATAATTTAATGTAGAAAGTGGATTTTATTAATGAAAATTTAAGGATTCAGTAATTGAGCTCCATGGGTTTTTGTGCCTTCTGTTTTTATTAATTGCGCGTGAAGGGATGATAACTCTCATCTCTTCCCCTTCTTCTCCTTGCTTTGGGCTGCCTTAGCTCTGAGCACTACCATGGTGAACGGAGTGTCAACAAGATTAAAAGCTTATGATAGGGCAACCTATATGAAGGCCTTCAGTGAGATGAAGCCAAAATTGAGATTGGAGGAAGAGAAGAAGACGAAGGTTATGTCAAAGAAGAGGAATATGCCTGATCAAAAGGATCAGGTGGGATCATCCAATTCTCTCTATAACTACCAATGGGAAGATACTCTGGCGTAGGCTAGAGGTTTATCTATTAATCCTTTTACTAAGTCATTGGTTCCTCCTTCTAAGCCACCAGTTTCTCTTGCCAAGCCATCATCTTCGTCTTGTTAAAGCTTATAACCTACCTATCAATCAGACCAAATAAGGAGTGACAAGCACTGTGACATTTCTCGAGGAGTAAGGAACAGTTGATGCATTGTCAACGACCATGGCGCAGGTGAAAGCTGTTGAGGGTGAGTTGTCGTTTACCAAATCTGAGTGGGATTAAATCTTTGGTATATGGAATTTCAATCATAGTTGTTTTAATTTTCATTTCTGAAATTCTCCTTCCTGATGACTTTTAGTGCAGCTCATTCTGTCACAGAGATCATTAATATGGATTCTCTCTTAAGAGAACTTGTCGCATATCTGACCAGTGCGCCAACTACTTTGAATCAAGGACTAGCTGAAGGCATTCAGCTCTCAGACAAGGATGAGGGCGCCGACAACCTAGGTAGTTCCAGTGAGGCATAAAGGGAGGCGATCGACAGATGCCAATTCTCCCTTAAATTTTTGTTGACACACCTTAAAATTACCTATTTTATATACATTTCATGCCCATTTTTGATGATATTGTGCTTTAATGANCTAGGTAGTTCCAGTGAGGCATAAAGGGAGGCGATCGACAGATGCCAATTCTCCCTTAAATTGCTGTTGACACACCTTAAAATTACCTATTTTATATACATTTCATGCCCATTTTTGATGATATTGTGCTTTAATGAAAAGTATTTTGCATATTTTTTGTTGTAGGGATGAAGGATGGATTTTTGGAGAAAATGGAGCACATTTTGCGCAATTTGGAGTCAACTTGAGTAACGAAGAGAATTTTGATTTGGTGCATTTTGTTGGAGCAAAATTGGAGCAAAAACATAACGAAAAAAAAGGCGCCCAGGCTCTCGAATCGTCGCCTTGATGCCCAAATTAAGTGCTTAGGCGCCAGTAATCGTTTTTGATTGCTTTTGCTCGATTTTTGGAGTTAAAAGCTAAATTTTTTCACTTAGAAAGGCACCTTTTGGCATTTGAAACTCTTGGAAACCCCAAGAACATCCAAAGGTCGTAGATAGGAGTAGAAATGTAGATTTCTACCTTTTCTGAAGAGATTGGTGAGAAATTTTTTGAGATATGTGTAAGGAAATATCCGAGCATTGTGTGGATCGTCATGAGACTTTGTTGAAAGGATTTTCATCTTTATTTCAGAGATAAAAAGATAAGTTTTGTTTTCTTTATTATTTTATAGTTTTTGTAAACACTTTTTAGTAGATTTGCTTTTATTTAGTGAAGTTTGCTATTGTGTTTTATTGATGCTTCGTGATGTTGTTTTTTACTCTTTTCTTTTAATATGAAGTAGGGGCATGTGTAGGAAAATTTGTTTTATGATAGAATAATTTTTATTTCAATGTGATGAGTAATATCTCCTTTACTTCATTTACATAACTTCAGTGGCAATAGATTATATTAAAATCTATTGTAAGTGAAACTATTACCCGAGAGAGCAGTGATCTCACAACTTGAGTGCACTCATATTGACCAGTTGGCTATGTTGCAGTAGTTTAGGCGGTAATACAACTTTTAAGGAAATAAAATTTAATGATCTGCTTCTATTAGGAGCTTATAGGTGACAGATAGTTGCATAAAACTAATAGAATACTAATCGTACCTATACACTNATGATATTGTGCTTTAATGAAAAGTATTTTGCATATTTTTTGTTGTAGGGATGAAGGATGGATTTTTGGAGAAAATGGAGCACATTTTGCGCAATTTGGAGTCAACTTGAGTAACGAAGAGAATTTTGATTTGGCGCATTTTGTTGCAGCAAAATTGGAGCAAAAACATAACGGAAAAAAAGGCGCCCAGGCTCCCGAATCGTCGCCTTGATGCCCAAATTAAGTGCCTAGGCGCCAGCAACCATTTTTTATGGCTTTCGCTCAATTTTTGGAGTTAAAAGCCAAATTTTTTCACTTAGAAAGGCACCTTTTGGCATTTGAAACTCTTGGAAACCCCGAGAACATCCAAAGGTCATAGATAGGAGTAGAAATGTAGATTTCTACCTTTTCTGAAGAGATTAGTGAGAAATTTTTTGAGATATGTGTAAGGAAATATCCGAGCATTGTGTGGATCGGCATGAGACTTTGTTGAAAGGATTTTCATCTTTCTTTCAGAGATAAAAAGCTAAGTTTTGTGTTCTTTATTATTTTAAAGTTTTTGTAAACACTTTTTAGTAGATTTGCTTTTATTTAGTGAAGTTTGCTATTGTGTTTTATTGATGCTTCGTGATGTTGTTTTTTACTCTTTTCTTTTAATATGAAGTAGGGGCATGTGTAGGAAAATTTGTTTTATGATAGAATAATTTTTATTTCAATGTGATGAGTAATATCTCCTTTACTTCATTTACATAACTTCAGTGGCAATAGATTTTATTAAAATCTATTGTAAGTGAGACTATTACCTGAGAGAGCAGTGATCTCGCAACTTGAGTGCACTCACATTGACCAGTTGGCTATGTTGCAGTAGTTTAGGCGGTGATGCAACTTTTAAGGAAATAAAATTTAATGATCTGTTTCTATTAGGAGCTTATAGGTGATAGAAAGTTGCATAAAACTAATAGAATACTAATCGTACCTATACACCTGGAAGAGGGTAGTTAGACATATGTTCCTTTTTGGCACATAATTTATTATATAATTTTATCAATTGTTTTACTGCTTATGCCATCATCTCATTTTACTTTTCTTTTGCAATGAAATGGGTGCACTTTTAGTAATTTAGATTTGCTTAGATCTAATCTTATTTCATTAATGTGATGGTATCTTCATCGGTTCTTATTTTACTTTGCAAACTGATTAATTGTAATGTTAAAATATACTGTGAAACATAATGACCCAGGAGGGCTATGATTTCTTGCAACTAGTGAGTAACACACTAACCTTATTAAGGAGAGAGATGATAATTTAAGGAGAGTACAAATTGATAGGGAGATAAAATTTGATGGGTGTAGAATTGGTGTTGTTAGGGTGACACGCTAGATCCTGTACCAATTTTGTCTAGAGTTGGAACCTGAAGTCCCTGGTAGGTCTTATAGAGAGGGCATAGTGGGTAATCTAGAAGTGAGAGACTAGAATCTACTCAACACTACCATACAATAGGGAACTTACTTTAGATTAGCCAATGTTCTTTATGCGCTCGAGAGAGGATAAAGAATAGGTATGCTCCTACTTTTCACTGACCGCATTAAATTCTAAGCATTTCATTCCTACACTTTATCTATGACGTCGCCTGAGAAAGGTAGTTTTTAACTTCTCAAAACTCTCCAAACCAATTTCTCTAGTTAAGTTATCTTTAGATTTAGGTTTGTATTTAGGAGTCTTTATTAGAAAAAAACACCTTTAGTCATCATTTCAAACCTATGAACTGACAGTAGTAGACTAGAATTAACCTAATGGATTCTTTCCTTGCTTCTTTGTGGGATTGACACACTGGTCTTGAAAGAAAACCCTACACTACTTGTAACGATTTGTGCACTTGCATAGTACCCCTAGTGTGTGAACTATAAATTAAATTCTTAAATTCTTCAACATATTCGTTTTGCACATTTGCCGCCATAATTAAATTGGGTCAAGTTTTTGGCCGAGGACTTAAATATCTGCGTAATTGCGGGTTGGATCAAGTATATAGTGCCACCACAGGAGATTGAAATTGAATTAATTATATATATAATTACGTGCACATTCTAGAGAGCATCAAGTTTTTAGTGTCGTTGTCGGGGAGGCTACGATAAGAACTTTAAGAGAATTTTAATTGAACCTAGATGACTTAGATTTGGAAATTATAGTATTATCATCTAGTGTGTTTAGTTATTATGAGTTTATTTATAAGAAAAATCCAAATATCAAAAATATTTTCGAGTGCTTGAAGTATTGGATATCTGTCATATTGGTTAAGTCTTTAGATTTGAATGTATAGTTCATAAGCTGCAGACCATGAATCGTACGACTCGGATCTAGAGAGAACTTTTAGGAAGATTAGAAAATCCCTAAGGAGAAAATTGGTGAGCAATTGAAATATGTATAACCTTTGGGATTCATTGGGCTGACGACATTAAACCACGTGCTTCGTGGGAGGCAACTCATGATTATCTATGTTAGAGTGTTTGTGAGTGTGTTGTATTTAGTTTAGTGTGGATTAATCATTTTGATTGATGTTGGTGGATGTTTAGATTGCCAGTGAATTGATTTGATCTTTGTGTGTGACCCAACCCACAATTATGTAAATTTCTATGTTTCAAAAGATAGCAAAAAACTTGGCCTGAATTATATTTAGCGGTTAGTGTGAACGAATAAAATGATTTAAAAAAAGATGAGCTTTTACACTAGCGGTACTACTCAAGTATACATATCGTTTTAAGTAATATAGAGTTTTCTTAGGCGTTATAGTGCTTAGCGGGATTTGTTAAATGATCATCAATGAGCGTAGCTTGACTGACCTCGCACCAAACTAGAATAGAATTTCCTTATGAAAGAGTTGCCCAATACCTACAATACAAGAAATGCGCTTTAGCAAACCTTCCAAGAATCATTTGATCTCTTGTATGGGAAGAGCCCACCCCTTTCTTTCCCCCTAACAAAAAAAGACCCGCATTAGTTGCACGCTTCGTGCCTCTGGTCTTCTTTCATCTGATAGAATGTCTGAAAAAAAGTCTCGTTGGTCAACGTATTCTGAACTCGATGTAGAGAGATACCCAAACCATATCGAATAGGGAAGCTGTACCTTTTTAATAATGACTTAGAAAATTTTCTATTATAACAACAAACACAACTTATAGGAGATGATTGTCAAAATTTTTAGAAAGACAGAAAGTAAATTTATGCAGGATTTGATTCTAAGCAGAAAGTAAATGCAAATTAATACAATATAAGAGAATAAAATGCTATAAAAAGATCTTTACTCTTGCATGGAGATGATAATCAATGTAAAATTTGAAAGTTTAAAAATCAAATGTGGTATAGTGACAAATAGGAGCATACTTATCTTTACCCCCTCCCATTGCTTGTAAAGAATGTCGTCTAGCATAAACTTTATTCCAGGTAGTGTAGTAGTGCTGAGTAGATTCTGGCCCCTTAATTTCAGATTACTCACTATGCCCTTACTCACTGTGCTCTGTTTATAGGACCAACTAGGAACCCTTAGATCCAAACTCCAAACCGAAATGAAAAGAATCTAGCCTGTCACCCTAGAAACATTACTTCTACGCCTAATAAAATTATCTCCTTATCTATATGCGCTAACCAGTGAATTGAGAACAACACTCCCATCCTAAAAGTCAACATGACATTCACAAGTTGAGTGAAATCATAGCCCTCCCAGGTCAACATGTTTCATAACAGATGTTAACCTCATAAGTGGCCAAATTGCAAAGTCAATGAAGTTCAAGTGAAAGTGTCATGAATTTTTTTTTTTAAAAAAATAAATATAAATCTTTAAATCATTTGCATATTACACATGATCATTTCTGATAGCAAGAAGAAAGAAAGGAAACTACTCAGAACTCATGGAGATAAAACAAAAATACATGAATTTATATTGATAATCAAGTTCATAAAAGAGAGCAAAACTCAAAAAAAAATATAAATTACTTATCTTAGCTTCTCCCCAAGCAAACTCTGAAGTTCCTTGACTATACTTGACTCCACAAGACTCACACAATACTCACACAACACAAGAACTCACCACACCCTCACTATGGTGGATTCACTCACAAGACTTACACAAAATTAACCCCAAAGCTCCCAAAAGTCCACCAAAAGTCCTCTCCACGTCCGTAATATGTAAAGCTATGAAAATAACCAAGGGTTGCTTCAGACACCTCTTTAAAATTCATCCAAATTCAACGTATAATGCTCTAACTGACTTTGGCGCCTAAGAGCCAAACAGTGGCACCTAGGCGCCACTATTCTAGAAGCCCCACATAACTATCCAGCACCTGGGCGCCGGATCAGGCGCGTAACACACCTAAAAATTACTTACATTTTCATTTATATTTTATACTCAATTTTAATAATTTTTAATGATATTACACATTAAAGGAAGATATTTTACATATTTTTGGTTTCAGGTACACGAAATGAACTTTTGGAGAAAATGAAGTAAAAATGGTGCAATTTCAAGTAAAAATGAGCAAGAAACAAATTTATAACTTGACACATTTCAATATGTATTTCTATGCTTAATCTACTTTATATTTTTCACATATTTTTGAATAAAATTACACTTTAAAGAAATGTTGCTTTCATGCTTATTTTGTAGGCATATCTGTTAGAAGTGAAACACAACTAAAATGGAGCAAAACAGAACTGAAACAAAGCCAAACAGAGAAAAATGGTCGAGTTGCTGTAAGGTGGCGTCTGAGACTCCAAAATGGCACATGAGGTGCCAAAATACAGAGAACTGGCGCCTCAGGCACCAGAGATGTGAGAAGACATATTAAGGTGGTTCAGGACAAATCTTGAGCGGATTTTGAAGGCTCCAAATGATTCAAACGCCACATGGAGTGATTCAATGCATCTAGGCACTTTGAAATGCTCTTTAATGAAAGGATATGTCTCTTGAATTAATGGACATGTCTTTTGGGATTCAAAAGGTTGACTTTTTGAAAGAATTTGGGAGGGAATTTTGAATTCATTTTTAAAGGAAGCAACCCCTAATTAAAAAGGAGAGGAGTCTAAAGCATGAGGGTGGTGTGAGAGTGAGAGGAAGGCATTAGAGAAGAGATGATTATTATCTAGGGTTGTAAGAGTAGAGGGAAGGTGATATATTTCTTTTTCATTACATTTCTAGGAGAGAATTGAGTGTGATTATAAAGAGACAAAGTGCTTAAAGGGAACTGCTAGAGATTTTCTTGGGAAGGAGTGTGAGATAAGTTATGTTCTTTTCTTCTTTATTTTGTAAACGCGTTTTTTTATATGAAATCCGTGTTTTGATGTACCCCTCTCATGAATTCTGAGCAGTATATTTTATCCTTCTCCTTACAATGAGATTTGGTTTTGTGAAGAATTGATTTTATTTTATATGGTTTTAATGTCAACAAATTGTGATGATTCAAACTCTGATATTCATTTACTTTTTGATTTGACAAAATGAAAGGTTAAAATATGTTAAGGAACATATGATCCGAAAGGGCTATGATTTCAACAACATGGTGAGAGTCAAATTCAATTCCATGGGTGAGGATGTTATCTATGGAGTTGAATGCAAATGAATAGGGAAATATACTTATGTTGGGCACATAATTGGAGATTTTAAAGTGGCAGATTAAAATCCCCAATTTGGTATAGTTGATTAGAAACTAATGCATNAATAAATATATAAATTTAGAGTTAATTTGATCATTCATTTAATGACCTGATGCCTCCAAATGTGTCTTCATGACTTAATCTAGACTGAATGAACTCGGATTGAACAAATTTAGTATCATCAGTTTGTCTTGTTGAGATAGTCTGTTTGAAGATAAACTTGTTGAAATTGAGGCCATGGATGATCTTGAATTTAATGACACATCAATTTCCCTCCTATTTTCGAACATTGGTGCTTGTATTGTCTGAAAATATAAGTCACTGTTAATGTCTCCGCCATTATTTCATATCCCAAAAAAACTTGTATGCTGAATTGAAGTAAGAAATCTCTAATATTGATGCTTCCTGGAGCTTCAAGAATAGCAAATTTGAATCCATAATGCTGAAAAATGGCAAAGTGAACATTTCAAAAAAGATACTAGGTTTTGTTATTAATGATAGTGTTTGTAATGACCGGCCAGTAGCGACACGGCATTTTGGCAGCTATGCATGCATACTCAAGTGCACATGCACGTGCATGCAAGTAAATAAGCATAAATATGTGTTAAAGATTTAATAGGGTCCATAGGAAAGCATGGAAGCAAGCTGCAACAAAGTCTGCAAGGATGAGCAGGTGAAGCTTTGGGGGCGTGAGTGCTCACAGGGCACACGCGCAATAGGCAGCTGGCACGTCGTAGTGGCTGGGGGCTCGTACTGAAGCAGTAGACATGTGTGGACCGTGTAAGGCAATGTACATGTGACAGTTGGCATATGCAAAGCAGCGAGCCGATGCAAGTTGGGGTTAGGCTAAAACAAATGATGACAGTTGCACAAGCTGACGCAAATTAACAATATGAAGCCTCCAAAAGTGTTATAATAGCTTAATCTAGACTTGATTAGACTCAAATTAAACCAATTTTATTATCACTAGATTTGTTTTGTTGAGACGGTCAGTATGATTATAAATTTTTGGAAATCAAGACCCCGCATAATCTTGAATTTAAAATTTGAACATTTATTGTTAAGAAAATGCACTGAAACTCGTTCTATATAATAAAAATTTGTTGATAACGCGTCAATATAAACTTCGAGTCGAAACGAAAGAGTTCATGTAAACATTTTTTCAAAAGATGGCGTTAATATTATCGATATTAAATGAGATAATTATGATATTAGCCACAATTTCATAAAGGAGTTTTTTTTTTCAGGCAAGATATATGCACGAACCTGACATATTGGGATTCTTCATTTTATTCCTAACCAACGTGCTACGTATTGGAGCATACTTAAGAAAGAAACTTGAGAATAAATTAATATTTCTCATTACCAAGAAATATGTGATTAGCATGGAAGAGTTGAATGGCATTATTTTTATCATTGGACTCCATGAAAATCAGCCAAAATAAAAGAATTAATCCATCTATTAAACTATCTGGAAATATTTCCTCCTATAGAACCCAATAAATGAATCCTTTAGTTTCATCTAAATAGATCAATAAACTTTTCCAAGGGTAATCTTTTTCCTANATAAAAGAATTAATCCATCTATTAAACTATCTGGAAATATTTCCTCCTATAGAACCCAATAAATGAATCCTTCAGTTTCATCTAAATAGATCAATAAACTTTTCCAAGGGTAATCTTTTTCCTGTTAAATAAAGGATGATTATTGGATTAATATTTGGAATGGAGGAAATTCCTCAACAATGTGGCATTACTTCTAAATTTCCACCAAAGATTCAAGGGGAAACTATGAACAAGATCCTAAATGGCAATTATCTCTCTCCATCGCATATATCTATCTATATATATGTATATATATATATATATATTATTCCAAATTATTTTATGCTTTCACAAAATTAGCAGATAAACCGATATATGAAAACATGAATTTAGTAAAAGCATAAATGCTGTTAATTTTGGTAGAACATACACTCAATAAATATGCGAAAATTGATTACTAATTATAAACTACATTTATTTTTCTCCCTAATACTCCGATTTTATTCGGATTGAAGAGAAATGACAAAACTAAAATAAAACATAAATATTTTATTTCTTCATTATGTATTTATATCTTTCATTTTTTTACTCTCTTATATTCTCACATCCAAATTTAGTCTAATTATGAAACAATATGATCCATTTGCTTCGGGTCCTCAGATTTCTCAGAGGAAGGTGTTAACTCAATTGTCTCAAATTTTATTTAATNTTTGGTAGAACATACACTCAATAAATATGCGAAAATTGATTACTAATTATAAACTACATTTATTTTTCTCCCAAATACTCCGATTTTATTCGGATTGAAGAGAAATGACAAAGCTAAAATAAAGCATAAATAAGTTATTTGTTCATTATGTATATATATCTTTCATTTTTACTCTCTTATATTCGCACATCCAAATTTAGTCTAATTATAAAACAATATGACCCATTTGCTTCGGGTCCTCAGATTTCTCAGAGGAAGGTGTTAACTCAATTATGTCTCAAGTTTTATTTAATTCAAAATTCAACCCAAANAAAGCATAAATGCTGTTAATTTTGGTAGAACATACACTCAATAAATATGCGAAAATTGATTACTAATTATAAGCCACATTTATTTTTCTCCCAAATACTCCGATTTTATTCAGATTTCGGATTGAAGAGAAATGACAAAACTAAAATAAAACATAAATAATTTATTTGTTCATTATGTATTTATACCTTTCATTTTTACTCTCTTATACTCTCACATCCAAATTTAGTCTAATTATAAAAGAATATGATCCATTTGCTTCGGGTCGGGTCCTCAGATTTCTCAGAGTCTCAAATTTTATTTAATTCAAAATTCAACCCAATNGGCAAGTGGGAGGACAAACAAAGCAGCCTCTGTACGCATATGTTTCATTTTACCATTTATCAACGATTCAAGCAATCCTGAATGGCAATTACAAAGTGAAATTTTTAATAAATGGAAAACATCTTTGGACTAGGCGTTGCATCCCTAAGAGGAAGCATACAAAAATAGGCTAATGGTTCCTGATCATCTTACAATAATAATAGGCAAAGCTTTCATTGCAGTGTCATTTCACATCACTACAAAATAATAGTATATGAAAATAGTGAATGAACACAAGTAGGCATGCCAATTTGGAGCATATAATGTGATATCATTTTCATGGATCATTGCAGTCTTATGCTTTTATTTAAATGTGTAACTCCATTTATTCTAGGAATTAATTAATCCTATTAAAATATCAACTAACAAAACACTAAAAGTTTTTTTTTCCCTAATTTTTGAGAGGATATATATAATAACTGAAGACTAAGACCTGCTCACCATGTCTGAAAAGCCCATTAATTTGAATGCGGAAAAAGATGATAGTTCAACTTTGAGGGGCACATGAACATGAAAGATGTTTCCACACCATGCCTCTAAGAAACACAGTGCCAAAACTCTGCGCCACTTCAGACATGCACATAGCCCCACAAATACCACATAGACCTCTAATACGCTGATCACCATGCAATGCGAAGGCTAGGGAGTCATTCTCAAAATATTCCTCAATTATCAAGTCCAAGGGTTTATTTTAATTAGTTG
Organism: Phalaenopsis hybrid cultivar; assembly: GCA_002079205.1. Classification (NCBI taxonomy): domain Eukaryota; kingdom Viridiplantae; phylum Streptophyta; class Magnoliopsida; order Asparagales; family Orchidaceae; genus Phalaenopsis; species Phalaenopsis hybrid cultivar. The sequence goes on along the minus strand of JXCR01112185.1, from coordinate 56,113 downwards.
AAAGAATATTCCTACACACCCAAACAAATTAACGCAATTACAATTACAGAGACCGCATTCTTAGATGGGTCAATCAAAATGAATTTCAACAACTACTGTTTCAAATGTAATTTCCTCAATCCACCTCAAAACTTGATATCGCTTGCGTTTAAATATAGGATTTTTTGGGATGACAACTGTACTTTTTGGTTGATTAAAATCTCAACCAGGCAAAAATAAATAAATAAATGGTATAAGATGTACAAGAATGATAAGAGAACGCATTTAGTAAAAAACCGTATGAGTTGGGACTCAGGAAATCTTTAGGGGTAAGCATTTCGGCTTGATGGATAGATTTTCAAATCGGTCAAAACAACACCAATCAAAATCCAAAACCAAAAAAAACAAACTTATCAATAACTTGACAAGGCTGAACCGAACAAACCAAAATTTAATTTTGTTTAAATGGTTCCGCTATGAACAAACCGAAACTTAATTATTTGTTGGAGTTTAGTTATGAACATTACAAATTATATATCCTACATATAAAATATTGATTTAATTTCATGAATCCACTATTTATTTCAATCAAATGTTGCATATAATGCAAAGTTTAATTTTTTAGATTTGTTTGACATTAAATTAAAATAAATGAGGAATTTTTAATTAAATTTTAGCTTTTTCGATATGTTCGATTAAATGAAAATTAAAACCGAACCAAAAACCAAAAATCAAATATTAAGATTTTAAAAACCAAACAAACAAAATACATTTAAAACACGAACTGAATCAAACAAATTTATTCGGTTCGGTTTTTTCGGTTTTGACCAAATAATGGACGCCCCTACCCATCCTCTTAAAGTCTAAATCCCATAACAATTTAGTGCACAGTTCACCAATACAGTTTAAATAATAGTCAATTACATCTAATGAGTCTTTCATATGCAACCTGGAACTGAAACTATCAAATTTATATAGGAAACTTACAGTGACTGAACATGTGGATGTACAAGTAGTACACGAGATTATAACTACAGATCCTTGAAAATAAGCTGAAATCTTGTTATTTTCTCTGGAGGGAGAGGACAGTTAACAATTAGCTTACCTTTCATGGCTCCTCTAAATATGGCCTGTCATCAAAGTTCATTGGATATTTAACCTGTAAGTATCATGAAATCACGCAACATATAGAAATACATGAAAAAGCATAAAAAAAATAAAAATAATAAACTCCCTGTTAAAAAGCAGTTCACTCCATCTAATTGATGAGTATTAGATTTCTTATCAATTCCAACAAGTGAAGTTTACAGTTCTAGGACTGAAGAAACACAGCATATAAGAAAGCAGTTCTATTGATTCAGAAACAGAACAGACGGTCGAGAAATGACTATAATAGCGAACTCAGCTTCAAGCAAAGGTTATGTGGGTATCAGAATGTCAGAATACAATACACTTCTTTGGAGAAAAATTCAAGTGCACTGAGAACATGTTCCTAGGACACAAAAAGGAAGCATTTCTTTAAGTGAAACGTCGAAGAGAAGCAAGTTACTATGACTGCATGCAAAAGAGGAGCGTTTCAGATTTCATTTGAGGCCATAGGAAATGATCTGATTTTAAAACGAGCTATTTTGAGAATTTGACCACCTAAGTTGTTGCCAGTTCAAGCTCAGGCTTGGCTTGACAGGCTCAGAAGCTTACTCATGATCCATTTAATGAGGCGTAAATTTACTTGAATGATGTATTTACTAGATAACAGGGAGAAAGGGAAAGAATGATACAACTCAAGCACAACTAAGTACAGACTACTTGTTCATGTTAGATCGCAGATGTGAGGTGATACATTGCAAAACTTTATTAGCGAACTTTTACACATNCAGGGAGAAAGGGAAAGAATGATACAACTCAAGCACAACTAAGTACAGACTACTTGTTCATGTTAGATCGCACATGTGAGGTGATACATTGCAAAACTTTATTAGCGAACTTTTACACAACTAATAATAGCAACTAACCTCTACCACGTCTATGAAATCTTGCTTGCAATGAAAAGAGCCCACCCATTTTGTATGATCAGCAGTCCTGAAATAAACATTAACGCAAATTCAATCCGTTTGAATTCTTTGAATACAAGTGTAAAAAAAAAAAATCTTCAGCATAATGTAATCAAGATACTAAAAGATTGAATTAAGATAGTAACATCAAGCACAGATACACAGAAGACCACNCAGTCCTGAATAAACATTAACGCAAATTCAATCCGTTTGAATTCTTTGAATACAAGTGTCAAAAAAAAAAAAATTTCAGCATAATGTCATCAAGATACTAAAAGATTGCATTAAGATAGTAACATCAAGCACAGATACACAGAAGACCATAATCTAAGTTAAATTTATAATGAGATAGGAAGTTGTAATAAAGATTCTCATTCAACTGAAGGAGACCAAGCTCCAACGCACCTGTTTTGGTCATTCTAGACATATGTTTGGTGCTAGTAGGATAGAAGAGGGTATTGTTGTAATAACTGAAAAATAAATAAATAAATAAAAAGCCGCAAAAGAAAAAGAATGCTAACGGGTCTCTGTCAATTCGAATCAATCGTCATTTTGCTGATTTCTTCTTAAGGGGGCGTTTGGTAATTGGTACGATAATTTTAAGAGGATTTAAGTTAGATTTAACATATTCAAGCCAAACACAATAAAAAGGTTGGATGAATCCCCCGTTAAGTTAAATCTAATTTTTCCTTGCTCNTAATTGGTACGATAATTTTAAGAGGATTTAAGTTAGATTTAACATATTCAAGCCAAACACAATAAAAAGGTTAGATGAATCCCCCGTTAAGTTAAATTTAATTTTTCCTTGCTTCGTTTATTAAATCTAGATTTGCTAAATCCACTTATTAGTTGGATTTAACAAATTTAGCATAGGAAAAAAATATTTCAAATAGATTTATGTCAAACACATCAAATTGATTTAACTGTATTTAACCTTTCATTAAACCAAACACCATTTCGAATTTCATAATATTCAGATTTAATATATCTGGTTTTACCCGATTTAGTAAATCCTATTAAACTTAAATCCTACTACTAGCCAAACACCCTCGAAGTATCGTTTGACTTGGAGAGAAGAAATAGAAGAGCGAGCGAGAGCCAAAGATAGAGCAGAAGAAGAGAGGAANTTTGCTAAATCCACTTATTAGTTGGATTTAACAAATTTAGCATAGGAAAAAAATATTTCAAATAGATTTATGCCAAACACATCAGATTGATTTAACTGTATTTAACCTTTCATTAAACCAAACACCATTTCGAATTTCATAATATTTAGATTTAATATATCCGGTTTTACCCGATTTAGTAAATCCTATTAAACTTAAATCCTACTACTAGCCAAACACCCTCAAAGTATCATTTGACTTGGCGAGAAGAAATAGAAGAGCGAGCGAGAGCCAAAGATAGAGCAGAAGAAGAGAGGAGTTGTGTTGGTGACTCACATCGTGAAGGAAGAGTAAAAAGGTGGGTGGCATGTGCAACTCTAGCAAAGGAGAGCACAAGAAATAGGGCAGTAAGAGGAATCATGCCGCAGAAGAGGCAAGAAGACAGGAAGAATTTTTTGTGCGAAGGAAGTAGGGAAGTAGGTAATTAGAGGCTTCGGGTGTGTAAAGAACTGGAGTTAGCCTCAAAGCAACAACACATGTGCGCTTGATCGAAGAAANAGCACAAGAAATAGGGCAGTAAGAGGAATCATGCCGCAGAAGAGGCAAGAAGACAGGAAGAATTTTTTGTGCAAAAGAAGTAGGGAAGTAGGTAATTAGAGGCTTCGGGTGTGTAAAGAACTGAAGTTAGCCTCGAAGCAACAACACATGTGCGCTTGATCGAAGAAGAAGAAGAAGACCTACCTGAGAGGAAGAAGGCAGCGGTGAGGGAACTTAGCGGACCGAACCGGGGGGAAGAAGCTCGTGTCCTAACTGAACTGAATAGGAGGAGAGGAGAGGCTTGACTTATGTGCGCGAGCAAGGAATGAACTGAGCCTTTAAAAGGAAGAGGGGTTAGAGTTGTTTAGTGAGATTATATATATATATATATATTAATGACAAGAAATCTAACGAAAAGGCTTTGGGTACCGGTTCGTGTTGGAAAGAAGCAAATCAAGCCATTAAAACAATGTTAAGGTAAGGCTTTATGGATTTTCTACTTTAATTATATAAATTATTCTAATTAAAAAGTTATTATGGTATATAAAACTGTATGGATTAAGTTCAGTAATTTTGTTTGACAAACAATTGAATTAATGGACCAATAAGATTGAGATCAGATCGTACAAAAGAAGAAAAAATAAGGAGGTAGNTTGACAAACAATTGAATTAATGGACCAATAAGATTGAGATCAGATCGTACAAAAGAAGAAAAAATAAGGAGGCAGGACTAGTGTTTATTCGATAATTATTGATAGTCAAATTAATTCTAAATTGCTACATATTAATGTTAGAATATCATGAAATATAACTAAGTGAGAAAATTGAAATTGTGAAAGAGAAATTAAAAGATTTGAAAGGGATAATTTCATAAGGTGAAATCAATGCAAGTACTTGTACTTTTAAATTATAATAGTATTTAACTTCTTCTAAATCTGATACATTTTGTAAATTATAAATTTTATACTACAAAATTATAAATTAAAAATGAATTTATCTTCTTTTTAAGTTCATTTGGTCATTTTAAATTATATTTTGCTTATATTTGTATAGGTCCATCAAATGTATAAATTAAGGTATTATATTATGTATTGAATGCTATGAAAAATAATAATGAAA
>JXCR01112185.1:17449-49795 GCA_002079205.1 Phalaenopsis hybrid cultivar | reverse complement strand
GGCTTTATGCGGCTTCGTCAGCTTCGTTAGCTTCGTCATCTGCATTGTTCGTGATTTGGTCGTCTCCTACGGCTCAAATCGTTGATCGAGCCCCACGCTGTGCTCGAAGAAGACGGGAAGGGGATTGTGTCGCAGCTCGTCACCTCGTCGTGCTCGAAGAGGGTAGCGCCAAAGTACAGCCTTGTCGAGTCCCAGCCTCTCGGTTTCTACGCGCAGATGTCGACACCTACTTGACAACGCCCCCTGCGATACTCTTCTCTCTCATCTGCAAACGTTATTCTACAGTTCTGTTCTCAATTTTTTTGCCTTTTTTTTTATGGCCACTGTTCCTCCCCCGAATCTGCCCCTACATAAAGAATCCTTAGTTGAGACGCTTGGTAAGGGTCTAGACTCTTAGAAAGTTATCGACCATATGGTGTTTTCTCAGATCTATCATGATTCTCTTAAAGGGATAGCCGATTGTCCGTTTGTTAAGAGGGCTCGTAAAAATGGTGGTAAGGCAGCTTTTATCTTTTCAGACTTCGAAGTCTCTACTTTGGTTGAAAAATGTAAATTCACTCTCATTAGGAAATTTCAGNATATATTAGATTCTAAAGATGATGATATATACATACATTTGTGTGTGTGAGGGTGTGTGTGTATATAACAAAATAATAATAAATATGTTTATCGGTAAGCTCTGTTAGGGTTTCGCCCGATGGCGATTTCCTTTGTCTTCTTCTTTGAATCATCTACCTCGTTCGACTTCATCGCCTTCATCGACTTCGTCTGCTTAGGCCGACCTGTTTGACTGCTTTATGCGGCTTCGTCAGCTTCGTTAGCTTCGTCATCTGCATTGTTCGTGATTTGGTCGTCTCCTACGGCTCAAATCGTTGATCGAGCCCCACGTTGTGCTCGAAGAAGACGGGAAGGGGATTGTGTCGCAGCTGTCACCTCGTCGTGCTCGAAGAGGGTAGCGCCAAAGTAGAGCCTTGTCGAGTCCCAGCCTCTCGGTTTCTACGCGCAGATGTCGACACCTGCTTGACAACGCCCCCTGTGATACTCTTCTCTCTCATCTGCAAACATTATTCTACAGTTCTGTTCTCAATTTTTTTGCCTTTTGTTTTGATGGCCACTGTTCCTCCCCCGAATCTGCCCCTACATAAAGAATCCTTAGTTGAGACGCTTGGTAAGGGTCTAGACTCTTAGAAAGTTGTCGACCATATGGTGTTTTCTCAGATCTATCATGATTCTCTTAAAGGGATAGCCGATTGTCCATTTGTTAAGAGAGCTCATAAAAATGGTGGTAAGGCAGCTTTTATCTTTTCAGACTTCGAAGTCTCTACTTTGGTTGAAAAATGTAAATTCAATCTCATCGTGAAATTTCAATTGAGGCATCCCAAAATGGAGGTTATTCGCAAAGCTTTTGAGAATCTCAAACATGTAGGACAATGGAAGGTGGGTCTATTAGATGTGAGACATGATGTTACATTTGACTACGGACGAAGACTTTGCTAGGATTTTTCCAACAAAATACCTCACCATTGAAGGAATAACTATGAAGTTGCTCAAGTGGTCTCCTAAATTTGATCCAAATCAAGAACTATCTACTGTACCAATATGGTTTAAGTTACTTGGGCTTAAGTTGCATCTTTTCAATCATTAGGTTTTTTATTCCATTGGGGTCATGCTTGGGGAGACCAATGAAATTAGACATACCCATTTTTAATCTCACGAAGCCTTCTGTTGTTAGGATCCTTGTAGAGAGATATCGCTTTACCTGACATTGAAAAAGTTTGGCTTGGCACTCCACATAATGAGTACTGGCAACAGATTATCATGGAAAATAGACTATACTATTGGNAGGTCAGGTCGTGAAAATTCTATAGGCTAAAAGTTCTTTTCAATTACATAGTTCCGAACTTCCAAATGTAACGGTTAGTTCTTCAAAGCATATAAAATGGCTGAAATATAACATCAAAATATCGAAGATTTGTGACTACAAACCCACTTAATTACTTTTCACCTCAAATAAATAGAAGGATTAGATGTGGAATGGACCTTGAAAAGGATTAACTGAACAACAAACAAAGTATATTATTTACTGATTTGTGTTGCGGGGCATATACAAAAATGAATAGGCTAAATAACAACTTGGTTTTCAGTTAAAATTGGACACATCAAACATTATGCTGCTAGATCCCTTATGTTTTAAATATTCTGAAGAGGCCTACTGTTGATTAGACCATTAAAAGATAAAGAAGAAATACTAAAGCATTGAATGCTCCGCATAACCATTATCTCAAGAACGAAGTCAATATAGATTGCATCCCTACTACTTCCTCCCGCCTACACGATGGATACTAACTAATAACTCTTTTTAGTTAGGCATTCGATAGCAAACATAAAAGTTGTATCCAAAAACTATGACATGAATCATTTTAAATTATTGTGTCAACGTGAGAGTGCCTCCTGAAATTAACTAGTTGTATGACATTAAAATAATGACAAATGTGCAAGGGTCACTATACCGGCTCCCAGCTGTAGCGTTAAATAGGCAAGAATTCTCACATTATAAACGGATGCAGACAAAAAAATTGGTCAATGAAAATAAAATTAGGATATGAACTTAAAATATAGCCACTCTCCTAGATAAATTAATGAAATTAATATCTATTACGGTTCATATGAAGATAAATATCTTATATATTCAAGAAACTAGATGGATTGGAGAAAATACTATAGAAATTAATTGTTTAGTTTTTATACTTTAATATTCAAGCATGAATCATACTAGATATGATGTAGGTGTGAATTGATAAAAGTTTGAAAGATAATATTATAAAAATTAATAGAATTGAGAAAAAATTATAGTTCTAAATATTATCATTGATAATATGATTCTTAATATTATGCTTCCCAAATAGGTTTAGATTTGGAATGACCTAAAAAAATTAATACAATGAATATCTCTAGTCAGAAAGAATTTTTATTGGAGGAGATTTAAATGAATATGCTGATAAAATAGTAGAAAATTTTAGAAGCATTCATGTTCGTTATGATTTCGAGTTACAGATGAAGTAGTCATATTGAATTTTTCTTTACCTTATGATTTTGTTATTGCTAATACTTTATTCATGAAAAAAGTAAGCATATTATCACTTATAAGAATGTATCTAATAAAATACAAATTGATTATTTTCTTATGAGAAAAATAGATTGTCGAGTTTGTAAAGATTGTAAGTTTATTCCAAGTGAAAATTTAAATACCTAACAATAATTATTGGTTTTGGATTTTAAGATGAAAGATTAAAAGATGAAAAATACTACGAAATATTATCATAAAATTAGATTGGGGTATCTAAAAGAATCAATTGAAAACTTTTTATGAGAGCTTCGAGATCTTAGTATTTGAGATATTCATGAAGTTAAAATTATGTGGGATAAACTAACAAGTATTATTAAGCAAGTTAAAAAATGTGCTTGAAAAATCTAAAAGGAAAAATCTTGTGAATAAAAATAGTTGATAGTTGAATAATAATGAAAAAAGAAAAAGAAGAAGAAAATTTAATATAAAAATTGGTTTAATGTAAAAATTTAGAGAATTAGAAAAAATATAAGATGCTCTATAAGGAGTCTAAGAAAATAATATGTGATTCTAACAAAACTATTTTTAAAGATCTTTATAATATATTAGATTCTAAAGATGATGATATATACATACATTTGTGTGTGTGAGGGTGTGTGTGTATATAAAAAAATAATAATAAATATGTTTATCGGTAAGCTCTGTTAGGGTTTCGCCCGATGGCGATTTCCTTTGTCTTCTTCTTTGAATCATCTACCTCGTTCGACTTCATCGCCTTCATCGACTTTGTCTGCTTAGGCCGACCTGTTTGACGGCTTTATGCGGCTTCGTCAGCTTCGTTAGCTTCGTCATCTGCATTGTTCGTGATTTGGTCGTCTCCTACGGCTCAAATCGTTGATCGAGCCCCACGCTGTGCTCGAAGAAGACGGGAAGGGGATTGTGTCGCAGCTCGTCACCTCGTCGTGCTCGAAGAGGGTAGCGCCAAAGTACAGCCTTGTCGAGTCCCAGCCTCTCGGTTTCTACGCGCAGATGTCGACACCTACTTGACAACGCCCCCTGCGATACTCTTCTCTCTCATCTGCAAACGTTATTCTACAGTTCTGTTCTCAATTTTTTTGCCTTTTTTTTTATGGCCACTGTTCCTCCCCCGAATCTGCCCCTACATAAAGAATCCTTAGTTGAGACGCTTGGTAAGGGTCTAGACTCTTAGAAAGTTATCGACCATATGGTGTTTTCTCAGATCTATCATGATTCTCTTAAAGGGATAGCCGATTGTCCGTTTGTTAAGAGGGCTCGTAAAAATGGTGGTAAGGCAGCTTTTATCTTTTCAGACTTCGAAGTCTCTACTTTGGTTGAAAAATGTAAATTCACTCTCATTAGGAAATTTCAGTTGAGGCATCCCAAAATGGAGGTTATTCGCAAAGCTTTTGAGAATCTCAAACATGTAGGACAATGGAAGGTGGGTCTATTAGATGTGAGACATGATGTTACATTTGACTACGGACGAAGACTTTGCTAGGATTTTTCCAAGGAAATACCTCACCATTGAAGGAATAACTATGAAGTTGCTCAAGTGGTCTCCTAAATTTGATCCAAATCAAGAACTATCTACTGTACCAATATGGTTTAAGTTACTTGGGCTTAAGTTGCATCTTTTCAATCATCAGGTTTTTTATTCCATTGGGGTCATGCTTGGGGAGACCAATGAAATTAGACATACCCATTTTTAATCTCACCAAGCCTTCTGTTGTTAGGATCCTTGTAGAGAGATATCGCTTTACCTGACATTGAAAAAGTTTGGCTTGGCACTCCACATAATGAGTACTGGCAACAGATTATCATGGAAAATAGACTATACTATTGGACTCATTGTAAGATGTTTGGACACACGCTTGAAAAATGCTTCAGAATCCATACTAATTTGAGACCCCAACCTCAAATGTCTCACCTAACTACTCAAGGAGCACCTATTCCACTGGCTGATATGGTGGAAACTGTAACTAGAGAGGATATTGCCGCTAATTTTGCCCCATAGGAGCACCCCTCACTACCTCAACCCCCTCATGTTGCTAAAAATGAAGATAATCTCATTTTGGTGTCTGATGATGCTCCATATGCTATGGAAACAATTATTGTTGATGTTGAGGGCCCTAAAACCATGGCGGAGTGTCAAGTTCAAGGTGATCAACAGGTAGAAATTACTCTCATTGATGATCAACTCAGTGATAAGTTGGGACAACCCTTGGAAGATAATTAGCAAGTTTACAAAACCAGGAAGAAAAAAAAAGAACTAAAAGAACTCAAGAAATTATAGGAGAATGCTTTGCTAGTTTCGGGTGGAAGCCCCCATCACAGTTTGCTGCTCGACTCCCTCTCTAGATCCAGGGAGAGAGGAAAGCTCACTCATCATAATTAAGCTCTCTGGTGGAATTCTGCTCCTCCCGGGTAGCCCGCAGACTATTTTATCTTTTTGGAGAAATTGTGTTTAACTTTTTTGGGGTATAATTGTATATTTTGGTTACTTTTTTAAGTTTTGTATGCCTTGTGAGTTGGTTCCTAACAACTGCTCACAAAAACCTTTGTATTTTCTTCCCATCAATGAAATTTTTATTTTGGCAAATACACACACACACACACATGTGAGTGGGTAGGTGGGTGTATTAACTAAGTCAAATAGAGATAAGGAAAAGTAAAAATTTAGTCAATATAAAGTGTATTAAGTATGAAAAATAAAAAATATTTTACTTAGATGATAATATTCAATATAAGTTTATGAGATATTTTGATAATTTTTTCAAAGAAGATTGTGAAAATACGACTAATTTTAGTGATCTTGATATCAAAAAAAAATTTTTTTTTTATTTCCACAGTGACATTAGTAAATTGAAGTTGAAAAAAATTTAAGGAAAATGAAATGTGAAAAAACAGTAGGATCCAATGATATTCCAATTGAGGTGAAAGTATTTAGGAGATCGGAAAATTTCTTGGTTTAACTAAACTTTTTAATATTATTTCAAAAACTAAATGATGTTTAATGAGGGAAAAAAAGAGTATATTGGTTCATATTTTTAAGAATAAGGAGATGCACAATAGAGTGCAAATTATCGAGGAACTAAGTTAATGTGTTATACATTAAAAGTATGGGAGAGCGCAATTCAACAAAGATTATGATGTGAAATGAAAAATTCTTGAAATCAGTTTGGATTCATGTCGGAGCAAGTCTACTATGGGACTTATATATTTATTGAGTGGTTTTGTGGAAAAAAATATAGAGAGTAAGGAGGATTTACATATGATTTTTATTGATTTAGAAAAAATATGTGATAAAGTTCAATAAAAGTACTTTGAAGAGTTTTAGAATAGAAAGTGTTGATAATGCTTATATGCAATTCATTGACTATATGTATAATAGAGTTGTGTTCAAAAACAAGGAGTTGTGCTCGAAAACAAGGAGGATTGATTAAAAATGTTCATATTTCAATTAGATTACATCAGGAACTGGCTTCAAAGCCCATACCTTTTTTCCTTTAGTTATGGATGTTCTTACCGAACATTAACAAAAGTATGTACCTTGGTGTGTGTTTTTCACAGAGGATATCCTTCCTGAATAAGACTAGAGAGAGTTCAAAAAAACATGAATTATAGAGGTGAACTTTAGAGTCTAAGGACTTTTCTTTGAGTAGATCTAAAATAGAATTCAGTGATTGTAATTTTAGTAATGATAGATCTAGTGCCAAGATTGCAATAATGGGTGATCAAGTCTTTAAAAGGAGTGAACGGTTTAGATATCTCAGGTATATTGTTCAAAGCGATCGTGATATAAATAGGGATGTTATTAGTAGAATTCAAGTTTAATGGTTGAACTGGAGGAATACATTGGGTCCATTATTTGATAGAAAAGTACCGCTTAGACTTAAAGGAAAAATTTATAAGATGATGATGAGACCTACAATGCTTTATGGCACAGAATCTTAACCTGTAAAAAAGAAGCATAAGATTAAGATAAGTGGTTTTGAGATGAGAATGCTTAGGTGGATGAGTGTTTTATACTTAGAGATAAAAAGAGAAACAAATATATCCGTGAAAGTGTTAGGGTAGCTCCAGTGGAAAACAAGATTAGAGAGTCGTCTTAGATAATTTGCTCACATTAAATATCGACCATCTGATGACCCTGTTAGGAGATAAGTTTTTAATGTCACTTATGCTAAGAAAGGTGGAGTTAGATCTACAAAGACTTGAGCATGTTGTATAAAAAATGATCTTAATTTATTATAATTAAATGGAAATATGATATTCAATAGGAAAAAACAAAGAAAAATGATTCATGTAGCCGACCACACTTAGTGGGATAAAGGCTTCTTGTTGTCTTATAGATGCACACAAGCACAGCTCATAAATTCCCTAGTTTAAGCCAAAAGGAACCCTAGTGCATAGGGGTGAGCATTCGACCGGTTCAAAAGAATCGGTTTGCAAATTGGTATCGATTGTAATACAAATTCAAAAAACTAAACCAATCAAAATTTTGATAAAACTGCACCGACCGAACCATTTAAATTCGGTCTAAATAGTTCAGTTATGAATAAACCCAAATTTAATTATTTTTTGGAGCTTGGTTATGAACAAAATTACGAATTACTAATATCAATGTCTAATATCAATTTAATTTTATGAATCTTCCATTTTTTTAATCAAATATTGCATATATGGTAAATTTTGATTTTTTTTTTCTTGAAATTATACAATAAGATTTGCATACATCGCACTTAACTACTATGCATTTACAAATCTAACACCTACACTACAAATTTTACATTAATGCCACATTACATATGCATGAAAAAGGTGTAATTCATTTAATAATTAGTTAAAATGGTGGTAGTTTAATGAAATATGAATGATTTGTATGGTATAAATGTAAAATGTAGAGTTTAGGGGTGTAGATATATAAACACATAGCAGTTGGTGGTATGTATATAAATGACCCGAAAATATAATAACAAAATTTAATTAAATTTTAATTTTTTTGGTTTGTTCGGCTAAATAAAAATTCAAACCAAACAAATAATCAAAAAACCTAATAATATTATTTAAAAGAAAAATTGAAATACATTTTTGAAACCAAATTGAACCAACCACGCTTGTTTGGTTCATTATGGTATTGAACAAATTATGCGCACACCTACTAATGCATTGTATTGTGTTTAATATTTAAAACATTAGTAGAGAACTTAGGAAAAGAGACTTCTTTGGTTGTGACATGTAAAGGTAAGATAAAACCCTAAGCTTCCATTTGCCAATGCCTGTCATTGTTTCATTGTCCACCATCTCCCCTAATAAAAGGCCTAAGACCATCATAGAAGAGTTTACAGTGAAATGTCGTGTGGAGATATTGTTGTTGAGGAAGCTGCAACCCAAAGAAANACCCTAAGCTTCCATTTGCCAATGCCTGTCATTGTTTCATTGTCCACCATCTCCCCTAATAAAAGGCCTAAGCCATCATAGAAGAGTTTACAGTGAAATGTCGTGTGGAGATGATACTGTTGTTGAGGAAGCTGCAACCCAAAGAATAAGGATGAATGAAAAAGACATCAGAAACTGACAAACCCTTTGCACCTACACCAAAGTTGGGATATTATGACCCATTAACTATTAAGGTCTTACTATATTTAGAAATGCTGCCATTCTAGTTTCTTTCCCTTATTGAATGGCCTAACAATGAACAACGATAACTTTCCTCGATGTTGCATTCACATATCTTGCCATGGCTTAGATAATGAACATAACTTTTCTTTATCTATATGTATAATGTACTTAGCAATATAAAAGAAATGAATCGAATATGTTGTGACATGATAGATACCAACTCGATAGTTCTGTCATCCATATAATATTAGGATTGATGGGATCACTAGGTTAGGCCTCACATGTCAATTGCTCCATAATAACTAAATGATTATGACTCTAAACATGCATAAAGAGTGAAGTGTAAGCATGAATAACACCATGCATTTGTTACACGATTTTCTAGGAAATATGAACAATGACTGAAATATTGAGCTTTCATATCTTTTATACCGCAAAAAGCATTCCCTTGAGCCCTACAAATAATGTTTTNGGTGAGTATACTGCAAATGCAGTATAAAATAAATTAGGGTGGCAGGTGGCAAGCTGCCGTTTACTGGAAATGATGGGAGTTCTGTGGAGGCAGCATTCACCCAAATCTAATGCATTCAAAATACGTTGAAATTGAGCTAAAAAAGAAATTTCAAAAGTATTAAAATTTTACACTGCATTTGTTTTTCTTCCAATCAAACATTATGATTTTCAAAACCCCTACCTACCAAACTACCCCTAAATTTCCCAATGATTGAAAAGCTTGAAATTACATGTTGCATTTATTGCCTTTATCTATACGTACAAACATACATGCATATGTATGTATAGGTATGTATATCTAGATATATGTATGTATGTATGTCTATCTGGATATATGTATGTCTGTGTGTGTGTGTGTGTGTGGATAGATAGATAGATAGGGCACGCACGTGCGCGCATTACATGTAACAATAGAAAGTAGAATTTGAAGTGAAATTACCCTGAGTCCATCTTCATGTGATGTGCATTGAAGAAAAACACAGTCGAAGGAATTAGTACAATATCAAAATATTTGGCATAAACTTGAACCTCCTCAGCATCAATAGCTACTAAAGCTATAATTGCAAATTTACTAATCTCTTGAGAAGACTTTGCGAGCTGTTCAAAGAATGGGACAGAAAGAAAAAAATTAAGAAAAGAAGACAGAAAGAAATAGGAAAGTACAGTAAACAAGGAAGCCCTCACACCAAAATAAAACCAAAAAATTTTAAGTGCCAACCAAGAATGGAAAACAAGCAAGAAAGACAAAATGTGATCAGAACACTTTTATCCTGATATATAATNCCCTCACACCAAAATAAAACCAAAAAATTTTAAGTGCCAACCAAGAATGGAAAACAAGCAAGAAAGACAAAAGTTGATCAGAACACTTTTATCCTGATATATAATGTGGCAATGGCAGGTCAAATTTTGCATAAATNTTCTTTCAGACTTCATCACAACATTAGATATGTCATGTTGACCTCATTTTTAGTGAGGTTTTAGTTTCCTACGCCCATAACCCAAAATTTAGCCTAAGGAGTCTCTTGTTGATCATCCTAGCGGACTAGTAATGAAACTCACCTCCCGTAGAACTTCAAACCACTTCTTGACTCATTTTTGTGAATAACTCACATGAGTAGTTCCAAGCAGTCAACTATTAGTTGCAAGGGCTAAGGACCAATATGTAGAGGGCCCGAAAATGAGTTCTACAGAATCAGACGGCCTTAGGTGAACCCTCTGTGACTCAGCAACGCACTCGCAACACCAAGTACGAAGTTGACGCATTTTTTGTCCGACCATCGACAAATTTGTCTGGACAGTCCCGGATGACGAAACGGACCGCGCCAACACGTCCGAAACGTCAATTTTGGCCAGGAAGGAAACTCATATTGCTAGGGTTACGCGCGCGCACAAATGACACAAAAATCGATGCGCATTTTTTTTAGCGAGACGCGCGGGCTCAATTCAGGATCAACTCGAGCTAATCACCATCTCAAAGAATTTTAAATTTTGAATTTCGAAATTCAAAGAGAGCATTCAAAACTCATATTAATTGAAAATAATCTGCTTTTATTCTTTTCCAATTGAGCCGCATACATCAAAGGAAGGTATTCAATTCCCCACCAAAGCTTTCACGTAACGGCTCCCTCTCGAATCTTCGGCTGTAGTAATTGGCCTCAGACAGAAGGATTGATTTGATCATCCTCCGCTCGCTCCAGCTCCCGTCTACTACCTCCCACTCTCTGCTCAATCGCGCCTCCCTCTTCCTCGCGTAGAAGAAGCCACGCTCGAGACCCTCTCCCGCACTCGCCTACTTTCCTCCCTACATCGAAGTCACCCGCTCGTCTGCTCGCCTCCTCCCTGCGCCGAAGAAACTCGCTCTCTGCTCGATCCCGTCTCCCGCACCGAAGCCACAAACTCCGTCTCCTCTCTTCCTCGACTCCCTCCTCCCGCCAGGCTCGCCTCTCCCGCTCGACACCGAAGCCCCCACTCGCCTGCTTCGCCTCCTCTCTCGGCTAGCTCTCGGCTCGCCTTCTCCCTCCATTGAAAGACTCACCTCCCCTCTTTCGATCGAGAAGCCTAGCCGCTCGCCTCCCATTACTTCTTCGCGAATAGACATGCTCGGCTCACCGTCTCTCTCGAGCAAATGCCTCCCTCTCGCTGGAGTCCACTCTCTCTCTACCAGGATCGCTTGGCCAACCCTCTCTCTCGCCTGTCTCACCCGAATTGGAGGTATCAGGGGTAAAAGTGCAAGGAACACGACTTCTTCAAGCTATTGAAACGCTTGGAGCACAAAACCTCAGCAATTGCAGTAATCGGGTAATGAAGTTTTGTTTTATTCCCATACTTGCTCATTTTATTTATACAATATAGTCCATATAGGAAGATTTGTGTACATGCCTACTCAATTCATTTGCTTTTACATATCTAACACCTAAAACTTTCACATAAATATGCATTGTACTCAATTTTTTTGTTGTTGCAATAAGATAATACATTTACCTATCTTTTATGAAAAGGTAAGGTGATACATATGTCAAAATTGAAGTTTGAATATTAGATATGTAAATGTATACNTCAATTCATTTGCTTTTACATATCTAACACCTAAAACTTTCACATAAATATGCATTGTACTCAATTTTTTTGCTGTTGCAATAAGATAATACATTTACCTATCTTTTACAGTTAAAACAGCTCTTTTTTATGAAAAGGTAAGGTGATACATATGTCAAAATTGAAGTTTGAATATTAGATATGTAAATGTATATAAGTTTTTGTGTGCTATGCATGTAAATCTACCATTATTCTTCAGTAATTGTGTACAGGATTTAAGAGATATTTATGAAGATCCTCTTTGAGTCGAACACAATTTTCTTTTAACTACTAATTTCTTTGAACATTTGCTTGTGGAGAATCTGTACCTTAAACTTAGCCAAACAGAATTCTCTTCTATAACTGAATTTAAATGTAGTCAAAAGCTAAGACCTTTGTCATCATCCACTTCACTATCTTTTTTGTGTAGATTTGATGCAATTTCGATTTAAAGAATGATGAGTCTCTTTAATCAAAGCTAAAGTTCTATTTAAATTTAAATAGCTAAACAGAATTAGTATTTAAATGTAGATAAAATTTCATTTAGCTTTGGTAGTGTGCAGTTTTAGATTTAAATACATTTAACTTTAAACCTGAATTTAACTTTAAACCTGAATTTAAATACAACTTAAATTCTGTTTAGATTCAAAGCCTAGATACAAGTTAAATACTAAGTTAAANGCATATTTGTTGTTTTTGTTATTCTCTCTCTCCCTCTCTCTCCCTCTCTTCCTCCCTCTCTTCCCTCTCCTGGTTAATGCCAAGTGCCTATTATCCCCACTTGTGAGAATTGGTAAAATCTCCTTTATCTCCCTCATTCCACAAAGTCACCTAGTTCTTGTGGCATTCAAGTGACTCTTCCTTCTTCACCTTCTGTTATTTTTCATTGCACGACTCTCCACATATGGCATCAACACACTCATTGTATCCTTCCTGCACCCACATGTGAGCAAACTACCACTCTGCACGCTCTACTTGAGCCTAATCCGATTTACTTTAAATCGAGCACACAAATTTTGCCCCTATTAGTGAGCCTAGCCTTACCCTACCAGAAACCCAAAAAGCCCTACTCAAACTAAACACACCTGTTGCACCCACATATATGCCCAAACCTCACCATTCATGCCCTATGATGAAGCCCATCACTAAAGTTAATCTACATATGATTGAGAATTTAACTTATCAATCAAACATTATGCAGTTGGCTAAATTATTTGCTCCCTAAAGAATCACTAACATACTCAACTTATCAAGGATTGTCATATCTGCAATTAAAAAAGAAAATTAGTGCAAGTCACAAAAATGAGTCGAACTCTGATAAGAATAAACATTTGTTTTTAAATTATCTTAGAAGACTGACAGAGGAAGACCATATGAACAACAATATCACTTGAATAGGCGGAGGATCATACTACAAGAAAAGAGCACATTTCTGGAGGATAGTTTTGCCCCCGCTAGAAAACATTTGCGCCAAATTTCGATGAAAATCCATCCTCCAGTAAAACTCCTGACAAAAATAGTTATTGATGACAGAAAATCTGTCAGAGAATATTCTTTGGCACATTTTCAATGGAATATAGGTACTATCAAGTAGACATAAGGTCAAAAATTTGACTTCCGCAAGAAACCTCGAGCTTTTCTTTTTGCAGTAGCTTACCAATTGAGTCAATTATCTACATATTTTTCATCAAAAATAAATCTTTTAAAATGGTAAAAAAATTAACATGGACGCTACACTCATTACAAATTAGCACATTTATTTTTACAAATTCACTCTTCTCTTATCTCATTCACTCCCCTCATTTATTTCTCCTCCTTTGCTCTCCTGATCTTCATATTTTTTTCTATTTTGCTAATAAATCAATCAACATCTTCAAATTCACCATCAATATCATATAAGTTTGCAGGTGGTTCTATATCAGTAACAAGTACAATGGACTATGAGGCCTCTCTTGTCGATGAGCAACCTCCAGTAAGCTTGTTATAACCCTGCCTAATAGTTTAGTCTTACTCACCATCGGCCAATCTGCTTTGTTTCTTCCAGGCTAGTTCGCAAAGTAGACCTGAATTGTACGTTATGCAAGAATGAATATATCACATTTTGTGTTTCATCTACGATAATTTGGTACTGTTTATATGCTCTTAAGCCTCAATTAGGCATGAATGCAAACCATTAATTATTAAAGATGAACAAACTACTTGTGCTCTCTAATTTAGAAAAATCAAAGCAAACACCTTTAATCATTTGTATTTGTGCTGCACTTAAATGCATAAATCACAATCATTTATTTTTAAAGTTTCACGCCTCACATGTATATTAAATATACAGCCTTGTACACGTAAATCATCGTATTTTATTACACTCATTGGTCCCCAGGTAATTAGACTATCAAAGTCATGATATAAAATAAATGTTGAGTAAGACGTACTCAAAATAAATTCTTTTTAATTTCCATCAATAAAACATACATATAACCTAAATCAATTTGTACTTTCCGCTTCAACCTTGATATTAATTACAATTGAACCATTTGTAAAAAACGTGCAGCATACAATCTATAAGAGTTAATATTAGCACATAAAGAATTGCACAAAAAAAAATATTACAATATTTTTTTTAGAAAGTTACGCCATGAAAGGTTCCACTTCCTTACAATTCAAGAAGACTTGTAATATGAGTCACTTTTATATTGCTTGTGTATATTGATAACATTCGTCAGATGCTTTGATTAGTAAACTGGGTAAAACTTAATTAATTATCTCCTATCGAACATTCCAATCATTACAAATCATTCTAGTTTAACTATACCATACAAATGACTCAAAATATCGGGCCTTATCATCTGTAACGAGACAGAGGGTTTGCTTGTTGCCATCGGTAAGAGCTTTATTCATTGAGATTGTGCTCAAGTAGAGCTTCGGGCAATCAGTGCAATCCACAAAATTTTTGAGCCTTGGGTGTATGAAATTAAACGGGCCATCTTTGAAGAGTATAAAATCAATCTAATTCAGTTTTTCTGCAAAATTGTGCATCAAATGAACTGGGCTGCCCTCCGAACCATTGACCCGGCCCTAGTGTTTGTTACTCATTTCAGGCAAGTGGCTTTTTGTCTCGCTTTTAGAGAATGTAACACTAGTGCGCAATTTTGAGGTCAATTGACTTTAGATTGTCATTTTAGATTTTTTTTAAGATAGATAACAAACACATCTAAATGCCCACATGGCATCGTTCTGTACATCTTTTTTAATATCTTTTTGATATAGTAATGCACAACACACCATAACAAAAAAATGGCTCAAAATATGAGAGTTAAAATGAGAGATTCCATATGCTATGTCTGTCTGGTAGAAAGAGCATTTTACAAGCTTTATCTTCTTAAAAAAATTTTTAATTTTAAAGCTATAATTATAGTGGAACGTGTTAGATATATCAAATAATGCAATTTTATGATAACAAAGTAACTGTTTTCATATTTATCTCCAAACACATCTAATGATATAAAACTAGGGTGTCAACTATTTCTCCGTATGGAAAGTGGTCCATTAAATCAAAGAAACTAAGTGAAATTATTCTTTTTAATTTGCATAATATAACTGAAATAATAGTTCATTCTCTAATAACAAATTTTCCTTTAAATTTATAGAACTCAGATCCTTAAATTTAGATTGATTTAGTTAATAGTTCCCAATTGCTTCTTCAAGGACAGTAAAATCAAAAATATGACATTCATGGCTGTTCATTTTAAATAATTGTTTAAATCTCATATCTACACACTTTCTTTAAGTAAAAATATATCTATATGGCATCTTTTAAGGATTGAACATATTTACACTGATACCAGAAAAGAGGGATTGGAGGAGATTCAATAAGAACATTCAAGAAAGCAATCCGAGACAAGAAAAAAAATAACCAGAACAAACATGAGATGCACTAATCAAATAAAAGNCATATTTACACTGATACCAGAAAAGAGGGATTGGAGGAGATTCAATAAGAACATTCAAGAAAGCAATCCGAGACAAGAAAAAAAACAACCAGAACAAACATGTGATGCACTAATCAAATAAAAAATAAAAGACAAGAGTTTCCTATGCTCACAACCAATCAAGATATAGAAATCACCACCCAAAAAATTGACAAAGGAAGGAGACTCAAGATATCACCATGAACAATAGAGGGATACAATGCCACCACCCAACGTCGTGGTTACAGACCATCCCCATCTGGGAACGACAATGGANAAGAGTTTCCTATGCTCACAACCAATCAAGATATAGAAATCACCACCCAAAAAATTGACAAAGGAAGGAGACCCAAGATATCATCATGAACAATGGAGGGATACAATGCCACCACCCAACGTCGTGGATACAGACCATCCCCATCTGGGAACGACAATGGGGAGCACGGGCCATCACAAAACTCAAATAAACAAAAGACCACTAACATAATAAATGACTACATATTTATAATTAACAAAGAGCCAAAACCTAATAAAAACAAACAAATGAAAATACCCTTGCTGCTATTAGTAGTGGGTGTCAACCCTAGCCCTAAAAAGAGGGTTGAACGGCCCTCCCCCACTTGGACCAAATCTCCGCAACACATACACTATACATTAAGCTTTAAATTTAAAGAAAATTTACATAAAAACTACACAATTCTTATGTNCCTAAAAAGAGGGTTGAACGGCCCTCCCCCACTTGGACCAAATCTCCGCAACACATACACTATACATTAAGCATTAAATTTAAAGAAAATTTACATAAAAACTACACAATTCTTATGAATTTAAATATCTAAACCCCAAAGTTTGATAATTGCATTTATCACACCTTTGTGTCATAAACCTATGTACTAAAAGATATATTTCAGTTTTTAAAAGATCGTGATGTCTGTATTTTTATGTGATATTAAAGTTTTAAGTGGTTTGCACATAAATATGAATGTTTAGGTATTACATATGTAAATACATAAGAATTGTGTGGTATGTATGTAAATGCCCCTAAATTTGATGGTCTTTTTATTTTCTAGTTTTCGAAGCTCTAATCTATTTGCCTACAACACTCATCTAGACAGTTTTTGCTTTCAATTTGTCCTTGATTTTTCTTTCAGACTTCATCACAACATTAGATATGTCATGTTGACCTCATTTTTAGTGAGGTTTTAGTTTCCTACTCCCATAACCCAAAATCTAGCCTAAAGAGTCTCTTGTTGATCATCCTAGCAGACTAGTAATGAAACTCACCTCCCGTAGAACTTCAAACCACTTCTTGACTCATTTTTGTGAAGAACTCACATGAGTAGTTCCAAGCAGTCAACTCTTAGTTGCAAGGGCTAAGGACCAATATGTAGAGGGCCCGAAAATGAGTTCCTACAGAATCAGACGGCCTTAGGTGAACCCTCTGTGACTCAGCAACGCACTCGCAACACCACGTACGAAGTTGACGCATTTTTTGTCCGACCATCGACAAATTTGTCTGGACAATCCCGGATGACGAAACGGACCGCGCCGACACGTCCGAAACGTTAATTTTCGCCAGGAAGGAAATTCATATTGCTAGGGTTACGCATGCGCACAAATGACACGGAAATCGATGCGCATTTTTTTAGCGAGACACGCGGGCTCAATTCAGGATCAACTCGAGCTAATCACCATCTCAAAGAATTTTAAATTTTGAATTTCGAAATTCAAAGAGAGCATTCAAAACTCATATTAATTGAAAATAATCTGCTTTTATTCTTTTCCAATTGAGCCGCATACATCAAAGGAAGGTATTCAATTCCCCACCAAAGCTTTCACGTAACGGCTCCCTCTCGAATCTTCGGCTGTAGTAATTGGCCTCAGACAGAAGGATTGATTTGATCATCCTCCGCTCGCTCCAGCTCCCGTCTACTACCTCCCACTCTCTGCTCAATCGCGCCTCCCTCTTCCTCGCGTAGAAGAAGCCACGCTCGAGACCCTCTCCCGCACTCGCCTACTTTCCTCCCTACATCAAAGTCACCCGCTCGTCTGCTCGCCTCCTCCCTGTGCCAAAGAAACTCGCTCTCTGCTCGATCCCGTCTCCCGCACCAAAGCCACAGACCCCGTCTCCTCTCTTCCTCGACTCCCTCCTCCCGCCTGGCTCGCCTCTCCCNTATGAACTTCAGAGAATCAAAAAAATTTCTAACTAGATCCATTTTTGGGTGTCCTAGCTGAAATTTGCCCACGAGAGTGAACTTAACCTCTTCACCTAAAGCCTCAATTTCCTTGGTAGTGAAATACACAGCTGTTTCACCCTCTTTAGTTCCCAGAGGGTGAATGCAAGGACTGCTTCCTTTTCCAGCAGCAGTGTCATGGAAAGCTTGTGGGAAAACAAGAAGGTCATAATCTTGTAAAGAGTCAGTGGATTTCCCCACCACTCCAGCATAAGTTGCTTTTGTCCACTGGGATTCAAATAAAATATAAATGGGGGAAGCCATCACCCAAGGAGGCAGCACCACTAACAAAAAATAACAGCAAAACTCCAACAAACCAGAGAAGAATCCAATGGAACAGTGCCACTAGAGTTAGCAGGGAGAGAAGCAACAACCCTNTCGGTATTTTAAACCTATGCATGAAAAAGTGCATTTCACTGTTTAAAATTAAGTTGATAGTTTTTCTTATGCAATAGGGATGAATTGGTTCATGTAAATGTATAAAGTAACGTTTTAGATGTTGGAAATGTAAATGCACAGAAGTTGTGGGGTACGTAGGCGAATCTTCAGTCGATTCTTCTTGGTCGGTTGTCCTCCTCCTTTCGTTTTATTTATTTTTAAATGGTTAAGTCAAAAAAAAAGGAAATTTCTGATTTAATTACTTTGAAGACACTTAGAAATATTTGAGGATTAGTTGGAAAATACTTAATTGAGGGTAGATCACTTTAAATCACTTTAAGCACAAGTTAAAGTGTAGGCTTCCTAGATCTTAGAAGCACACCCTAGGTGAGAGCACATCTGCCTAATTCTTAGTGTAGGCTTCCTAGATTTTAGGAGCACACACACCCTAGGTGAGAGCCCATCTACCTAATTCTCAGTTCAGGTCCTAGATTTTAGAAGCACACCTTAGGTGAGAGCCCATCTACCTATTTCTCAGTATAGACTTCTTAGATTTTAGGAGCACACCATAGGTGAGAGTTCATCCATATATTTTTCAGTATAGGCTTTCTAGATTTTAAGAGCACACCCTAGATGAGCGTTCATCCACCTAATTTTCAAATAAATAATGAAACTTGGCACTTGACTCTGATTCACAAACTGATTAAGACATTAGACATGAGGATGCACCGAGACATAGTTCATGCTTCCTTAATTAAATCAACAGTGAAATTCCCGCAATGACTTAACCTACAATGAAACCTAGTGCATCGGGATTTGAGTTTGGATAATACACTCAAATNCGTATTCAACCTTAACCTTGTATCAAAGCTAAATGTATTTAAATTTAAACCTGCATCAAAGCTAAGGGTTTGTTTAAACTTTTGAATATAAACTTTATCAACCAATGTTGAGATGGACTTGACTCAATGACAGATTTAACACTTCCCTAACTCAGTTTTATGCTTTATATCTTTCTTTGGTGGGCACTTGCATAACTAGCACACTAACATTATGTATTTACATATCTCACACTTGAAATTTAATATTTACATACAATGCACTTCGGTATTTTAAACCTATGCATGAAAAAGTGCATTTCACTGTTTAAAATTAAGTTGATAGTTTTTCTTATGCAATAGGGATGAATTGGTTCATGTAAATGTATAAAGTAACGTTTTAGATGTTGGAAATGTAAATGCACAGAAGTTGTGGGGTACGTAGGCGAATCTTCAGTCGATTCTTCTTGGTCGGTTGTCCTCCTCCTTTCGTTTTATTTATTTTTAAATGGTTAAGTCAAAAAAAAAGGAAATTTCTGATTTAATTACTTTGAAGACACTTAGAAATATTTGAGGATTAGTTGGAAAATACTTAATTGAGGGTAGATCACTTTAAATCACTTTAAGCACAAGTTAAAGTGTAGGCTTCCTAGATCTTAGAAGCACACCCTAGGTGAGAGCACATCTGCCTAATTCTTAGTGTAGGCTTCCTAGATTTTAGGAGCACACACACCCTAGGTGAGAGCCCATCTACCTAATTCTCAGTTCAGGTCCTAGATTTTAGAAGCACACCTTAGGTGAGAGCCCATCTACCTATTTCTCAGTATAGACTTCTTAGATTTTAGGAGCACACCATAGGTGAGAGTTCATCCATATATTTTTCAGTATAGGCTTTCTAGATTTTAAGAGCACACCCTAGATGAGCGTTCATCCACCTAATTTTCAAATAAATAATGAAACTTGGCACTTGACTCTGATTCACAAACTGATTAAGACATTAGACATGAGGATGCACCGAGACATAGTTCATGCTTCCTTAATTAAATCAACAGTGAAATTCCCGCAATGACTTAACCTACAATGAAACCTAGTGCATCGGGATTTGAGTTTGGATAATACACTCAAATTCTCCTGGCAATTGGGGAAATTTGTTAACGCCACATATGGATCATCGGACTAGGATAAGTCAAGGGTCTAAGTGGCGAGGGAGATGACGACATTGCTTAGATACGAAGTGAGATTATTAGAATAGTATCTTCTACCTTAAGAATCTTTAATAAGGGAGAGGAAAGGATCCATGATATTATTCATCGACTCTTGGTGGGATTGTTGCCCCCGACACTCTTAGGTTGTTAGTAATTCTAGCACAATTAGAATGACTAGTCTGTGGACTACACGACTTTACAAAATATTTACAAAAATCAAACAAAATCTTTTTGTATGTTAAAAAGAACTTTGCATAAAAAAGACTTAAATAACAGCTTTTGCATGAAAATCAAAAAAATTTTCTATGAAAATTTATAAAAGTCCATGATTAGTCATTTGGATCCAGGTTAAGGACAACCCCGCGTAGATTGTCGGGTTGGTAACTCTTGTTCAAGATCGGAAAGCACACAGACCAGCTTTGAGCCCCCACTCTTACCAATGTCTTACACCCAGTCCTGATCTTTCATATGTGGCAAATGCATGGTGATTTTTACGACTCGTTTTTCTGACTTTCGTGTTGGGTTTTCTCGTCTTGTTTATTTTTCTTACAAGTTTATTTAAATCTGTTGCAAGCAATACTACGCTCGTAATATTAATCACGCAACAGTAACAGATGTCTAGGTGCGCTTTTACAGTCTATCTACAACATTTTTACTTTACTGCATTTTACTTTTTAAAATATCTTTTATTTATCTGTAATTTACTTATTTTGCATGCAAAATCAAAACTGAAACAAAACAAAACCAAATATTTACACCAAAACTGTAAAGCATAAATCACTAATCTCAAACACTTAAACCCTGGAGCTATCACGACTACAGAAGGTTCAGAGCTAAATTCGTGGGCAGTATAACAAGGAACTCGGACTGAGCAGCAAGAGGATCTTCTTCAGCAATCTCTTTCCTAGTCTAAATAACAACACATAGGACTTCGAGATAGTTCGTCCAGCGCGACGTAAATCCTCACACCCTCTTTAAGCTATTGTACAACCATATTGTGCAGCGTAAGTCCTAACTCGCCCTAGGTTTCGAGGTTGTCGTGTGACACGACGTAAACCCTCTTATATCTGTGGGTTATTTGCATGATCAGATATTATGCAAATGTAAATCTCATATAATAAAATTGACAAGATTAAACACCTAAATAACATCTTCTCCAAAACACAACCACACAGTAGGATAGTCTGGAAAGTCACTGAGATGTCCTCTCAGAATCTGTGACATCCCCTACCTGTTCCTTCCTTTAGACTCTTGAAATAACTGTTCTTATTTATGTCACTCTCACTTGCTTTTCCACTTCCTATCGTGAAAATCTAAACTTTGAAATCTTGAAGACTAATA
Organism: Phalaenopsis hybrid cultivar; assembly: GCA_002079205.1. Taxonomy (NCBI): domain Eukaryota; kingdom Viridiplantae; phylum Streptophyta; class Magnoliopsida; order Asparagales; family Orchidaceae; genus Phalaenopsis; species Phalaenopsis hybrid cultivar. The sequence continues at coordinate 28,054 of JXCR01112185.1, read as the reverse complement.
CCTTTGATCATTATCGAGTGTTTTCTCAAGTAACCTTAGTCATTTGGGATGTAATTAACTATAGAGAACTTGGAACCCATGCAAAATAAACCCTATTTAATATTTATATTAAATAAAGGAAATTTTCGGTCACACATAAAAAGGTTCGCAGGTCAAACGAATGTCACAAATCTCTTAGTCTGCAAGATTGGATCTACCGCCGAGATATACACTCACCTTTCGGAAATGTGTAGTGTTCACGGTATCGGGCATAATTATGCAAACTATTGAACGAATGAGATCCATTTGGTCTCATTTTTAAAAAAAATTAAAACACGCTACTTTCAAAACCAAAAATATATACCTCTTATATTTAAATTAAATTTTAAAATTATTTTTAATATTTTCAAAATCAAAAAGTTGACCGACATGTCATCAAAAGAAATTATGCACAAGTATCAAATCAAGGTTAAATTAGAATAAAGTTATTCTCCGATAAGGCCAAACCCACCCAGGGATAAACTTTGTTCAATTACGACCAACACCATATTTTATAAGTTTAAATCCTAAAAATATAANTTAAATTAGAATAAAGTTATTCTCCGATAAGGCCAAACCCACCCAGGGATAAACTTTGTTCAATTACAACTAACACCATATTTTAGAAGTTTAAATCCTAAAAATATAAGATTCTTAATAATGTTGGATACCATACAAACCTTTTGACACAAAGTTTCATTCAATCTTAATGAAAACTTATGTATTCACTCTATTCTTGGTAAAATACATCATTATTTGTTTTAGACAAATGATCCACTAACAAGAACATTTGATGACAAGAAAACTAATAATTCTTATTACCATTAAGTAAAAGAGTTTAATGAGTTAATGCAATATAGGCATATTAGTTTTCCGGTAGTACACCCTGTAGGTGTAGCATATCCTAGAAAATAACCAATTATTCACATGAGTGATATTAACATCACAAACATTATGTTTTCATGTCATACGAAGATATACATAAAAAAAATTCAATATGTATACTAGAGGTTATAGGTAACATCTATTGTATGCCTAAGCACAAGGACTATAAACAAATGACTAACATTTATTATATATACGAAGATGTTNGTAAAATACATCATTATTTGTTTTAGACAAATGATCCACTAACAAGAACATTTGATGACAAGAAAACTAATAGTTCTTATTACCATTAAGTAAAAGCGTTTAATGAGTTAATGCAATATGGGCATATTAGTTTTCCGGTAGTACACCCTCTAGGTGTAGCATATCCTAGAAAATAACCAATTATTCACATGAGTGATATTAACATCACAAACATTATGTTTTCATGTCATACGAAGATATACATAAAAAAAATTCAATATGTATACTAAAGGTTATAGGTAACATCTATTGTATGCCTAAGCACAAGGACTATAAACAAATGACTAACATCTATTATATATACGAAGATGTGTGTCCCCGCCCCCTAATGAATAGATGATTGACATCCATTAAATTAAAAAGCCCAACTCCACTAAAAGATTTAGTTCTTAATTATAGCCATCCAATAATAAGTCTATTGTATACCTATAACCATTAAACTTATATATAAATAAATCATTAATCTATAACTAAAAGAATAACCTTAAATTTCAATGGTTGAGTATAGGATTATAAACAAAACTCCAACCCCAAGAACCCCAAACGCTCATGGCATGCTCAATTATAATGGTTGAATATGAATTAATTACTCAATTGAAATTCTTCCCTTTTCTTCCCATATGATCTATAGGTTTGCGAGTGTGGGGCGTTTACAAGAATATATCCAGTAGACTACCAAAATTCAATGAATTAATCATATTTAGAATAAAAGGAAAAATCAAGCACAGCTAGTAGCAAGNTGAATATGAATTAATTACTCAATTGAAATTCTTCCCTTTTCTTCCCATATGATCTATAGGTTTGCGAGTGTGATGCGTTTACAAGAATATATCCAGTAGACTACTAAAATTCAATGAATTAATCATATTTAGAATAAAAGGAAAAATCAAGCACAGCTAGTAGCAAANAAAACCAAAAAAAACTGCAACACTTCTTCTTTGCAAGCCCCTGAAAAACTCTTCCATTCTTTGTCAAGTGGCATCTCCTCCTTTCTCTACTCCTCACCTCCTCTTTATTGCTTCTTGTTATGAATGTCAAGTAACCATTGATTTATTCCTTTCTTAANCCTCTCTACTATAGGAGTTTAAACTAGAGCTATTCTCTATCACGGGCTTTTCCCTTAGCTAAAACCAAAAAAAACTGCAACACTTCTTCTTTGCAAGCCCCTGAAAAACTCTTCCATTCTTTGTCAAGTGGCATCTCCTCCTTTCTCTACTCCTCATCTCCTCTTTATTGCTTCTTGTTATGGATGTCAAGTAACCATTGATTTATTCCTTTCTTATAGAGCAAAATGAGATGGTAGGTGCGAAAGACCAAGATCTTGATCTTGAATTTGAAATCCACCACTCAAGAAAAATCAAGTGCGAATAAATCTTTAATTAGTTAACCACCATATTTAAGAAAAAATGATCAGATAAAAAATGATTTAGGGAATTTAAACTCCATATCTAACACCTGGATCATCAATAACTAACAATAAAAAATAATCCCAGTTCAAAAGATAAAATATCTCATACATCAACAATGCTTTATAAATACATAGAAATCAAAATAAAAAACATGAAAACCCAGAATTCTTGATCAACATTTCCAATGGACAACAAACCCCATTCGGTTGGCTGTTTTGAGTGAGATTTGGACGAGATTTAAGCCTNATGCTTTATAAATACATAGAAATCAAAATAAAAAACATGAAAACCCAGAATTCTTGATCAACATTTCCAATGAACAACAAACCCCATTCGGTTGGCTGTTTTGAGTGAGATTTGGGCGAGATTTAAGCCTTAATTTACCAAACAGTCCATAAGAGGCTTTGAAATCCCGTCAAAAGTAAACCCTCTGTTTAGCAGGATTTAGCAGGACTTAAAAATCTTGCCTCAAATCCAGGATTCATCAAAGAACGATAAAATTGAGATTTAAAAAATTTATTTCAGCAGAATTTATTAAATCCCTGAAATCTTCCTAAAACTGAAACCGGGTAGCTCTACCTTCAGAATTTACCGAAGAAATGCTACTCAAAAATAAATCCAATTTTACAAAAAACTAAGCTTCAACCAAACAGGTCCATACACACAAGCAGAAACAAGAACAGAAACTGAGAAAATCACAAGCATCAAATGTAACGAATTTAGAAAAAAAATTACCAAGTAACAATCATAAAGGGGAAGTGAGGATAAGAAATGAGGTACTCACTATGTCGTCGAGCTGCAGACAAACGGGCTCGGAGGCGCGGCCAAAGCGGAGGACAAGAACCTTATCGAGCGTGTCCCTGATCACCGTGTCCACTTCCCTCTTCGTCGTCAAAGTCCTCAGAAGGAAGCTCATCTCATACACCAAACCCTACTTCACAGAGGCGTATATTAGGGCATGTCTGGTAACGGATTTACAACAGCATGTAAGCTGGATTTAAACTTGCTAGAAGGTCATTTTGGACGAAATAAAGCCTCGGATTTAATAAACCCGGATTTCACCAATTTCAACCTTTAATCCGGCATTCACTAAATCCCGTGAATCGAAATAAAGCCTCATGAACCCGGATTTCACCGATCTCGGCCATAAATCCCGGATTTACTAAATCCCGCGAATCAGTGGACTTAGCAAATCCAGGACGGACGCTTCCCGCAAAAAGGAATACGTGAAGTTACCTTCGTCGATGGTTTCGGGTAGGAGATGAGCGTTAGGAGGAGAAAAATGCGAGTTTCGGTTCTCTGTACGAGGGTTTTATTTAGGATAATTACACGCTAAGCCATGGTGGCGGGCACCGTAATATTTTTTATTTGTCAAAATTTAGTTTCGCCCTGTTCTCAAAAGCAGTGGCAAAAAAATGTGTTTATCATTACTAATTACTTACGATGATGGCTGTCAGGAAATTATAAGATACAATTAAAAAAAAATTATAATAGCTACGATTATTTTTTTAATAATAATTTTTGTTAAGTCATTTTCACAGTTACTTCTTCAAACAGCTGTAAGGACATCAAACAGTTAAGAAGAAACATTGTTATTTACAAATCAAGTAATTATGAGTTTTTTGAATTATCAAACAATGTGTGTCATGATCAAATCATTATGAATTTGACAAAAACGAAAAATATGAATCGAGGTCTTATAATAACCTTTAATATTTTTTGAATTATCAAACAATGTGTGTCATGATCAAATCATTATGAAATTGACAAAAACGAAAAATATGAATCGAGGTCTTATAATAACCTTTAATATTTGAGTGAGAATTTGAAAAATGGATAAAAGAGGGTGTTTGATTTGTAAATAGCAAGGATTAGGGTGCCCTATATGTAATCTCCCTTTTATTAATTTGATTTTATTTAAGTTAATTTTATTAATTTAATTAATTATTAATTAATAACTACTTAAAATATAATCAGATTGATTATAATTAAATAAATTTATATTTATTATTTAATTAGTAATTAATAAAAATATATTTTGATTTTTTCTTCATTGAGTAAATTTATTAGTAGTTCATAACTAATTAATTATTCTTTTTAGATGTTAAACTTCTATTTAATAATTAATTTAAAAAAATTGTACTAATAATTAATTAATTTAGTAAATTTATAATTATTAATTATCCTAATTTGAAACACTATACTAGTTGAATTTAAGAAGCTAACAGATTCTAATAATTTTGGTATGTTTTAAGAAGTAAAATTTATCCAATTTGCTAAATCCTATTATGGTTTTTTATTAAAGTCTGATAATCATAATAGATTTTTAAGTCCCGACAAAAATTGTCAAACAATTTCATATGATTTACTAAATCTGTTGTCAAACAGTTTTTGATATTGAACCCATTTAGGATTCACTAAATCTGGATGTACAAGATTTGTTTAATCCTACTAACTTAAATCTCATTTGTTGTCATACAACTCTTTAGAAAGCATAATCGGCTTCAACTTGTCAGAGGCTTACAGGAAACCCCCCAGCCAAAAGCCTCTACACTGCCTGAGACGTAGGCAAGAATTTGCGGGGATTATTTATTTTATCATAGAGATTTTATTTAGTGGCATTTATATCACTAAATTATTATGTATTTATATATCTCATATTTAAATTTTCATATTTACATATATAGCAGTTAAATATTTAATATCACATTTAAGATAATATTATTATCTGTTTTAGAAGTGAAAAATACATTTGAATACATAAATTTACAATAACTTAAAACATGAAAATGCTATATATATATATATATATATATATTATATTCACATCATCATAATAAAAATTAAGAGAAAGTTACACAGATTTTTTTTATTTAAAAATATTAAAATCAACATTGCATACTAAAACTATTGGAAGATTTACATGCATATCACTTAATTATTATGAAATAAAATATCTAACATCAAAATATTTTACATAAATGCCACATGACTTGTGCATGAAAATGCCTCGTCCACTTCTTAAAAGCTAAAATAGATGTATATTTATGTGATAAGAAAGATTCGTTTGGTAAAGATGTAAAGATTCGTTTGGTATAGATGTAAAGATTCGTTTGGTATAGATGTAAAAAGTAAGAATTAGGTGATAGATTTGTCAATACATAAAAATTGTTAGGTCGTATGTATGTATGTAAATGCCCCTAAAACATTTTATCTTTTGACCCACAATACTTAGATCATGGCTAGAACAAGATTACAATAATTAAAAATAATGCTAAAATTTTTTATAACACATTCGAGCTTCGTTCAAACCATATTTGAACAGGATTTGAATACCATTTGAATATAACTCGAACTTTATTGCAACTTCAAAGAAATAATTTTCAAATATAATTCTAGTATAGTTTAATTATTGTTCGAATTATATTTGAACATGTTTCGAAAAAGATTGAAGTAGGATTCAAATAAAGTTCAAATGTAGTTTGAGCATGGATTGAGTAAGGTTTGAGTAGAGTTTGAACAAAATTCAAGGATGATTTGGAATGATTCTAATACGGTTCGAGTAATGTTTGAGTATGATTTAATTAGGTTTGAGTTGTTTTAAATATGATTTAAACAAAAATTTGTTTATTTTATATAAAATATTGTGTTCCAACAACAATAGCAATGGTTATTTTAAATGTTTCTTCAAGAGAGTATAAAGCCAAAAAAATGTAAAAAAACAAGTATATGGTGCATAGCAACTATGATATGCATTAGTTTATAACCAAAAGTTCTAACATATGAAAATAATGCACAGTAAACGAGAGTAAATAAAAGTTAAAATAATGATATTTTTGATATGATAAGAATGAATTGTGTGGTATTAAATGTAAAAAGTAAAATTTTGATGTAGATACGTAAAATCAAAAGAATTGGGAGGCATGTATGTAAATAGCCCTCAAATATTTCATATTTTTCATTGTGCAATACTTTATGTAAGTTTTTCTTTGCTCACAATAGGTAGATCACAGCTAGAAAGAAGATTTGACCATTAAGGAAAGTGCTAGCATTTTTTAAAACATACTTGATTACATTGCCATCCATCCTACCAGTGCTCTTGTGCATCCAAAGCCTGCAAGAGTGAAAGGTTTTAGTAAGGGTTTAAGAGAGGAGTTGATAGAGTTCTCTTATTTGTTTTGTATATGGTTCTACTCTTATGAAGAAGAAAGAAAGACTAGTGAAATCATAAAAGGGTGTACTCTATCTATTCTATAATTTCTAAACTCTTGTATTAATTTTGCTTTGATGATTAAAATATCTTCTTTTTTTTTTTTTCAATGCATGAGTGATAATTACATTTTATTTTTTCTTTAAATTGGTAATCTATGAATCTTATGTTTAATTTTTATGTTGTGTAAACTAAAATTATTTAGCGGTGATGTTTTAAACTTCTTGCTTTATTAACTCTCAATTTGGCTAGTTGATGTCTTAACATGTGTTGTGATCTAGTTATGCAGTAGTAGGCTAGCGGAGAAAATAGGTTAACTCACATGGAATTTGGAGAATATAGATATTGCTTATAGGTTAGTGTAATTGTGCAGGGAAAAAACAAAATCATATGAAAATCAGTTAATTTAAAGAACTAGACCTGCTTGGCTTTTAACCTTCTTAGATGCCTAAGATAGGATAAAGAGGAGATCAATTCCTGAAAGTCACCCATAAATTTTATCATAGTTAAATGTTGTTTCCTAATATCTAATTCAGGGGAGAATTTTTCAATTCATAAAAAATCTTACAACATTCTCACTACTTTTCCTTATGCTTCACTTTTCGCAAATTTTAAGATTAGTAACTTTAAAATCACCAAATTTTGAACACTTCATGCTAGAATTAAAATTAGTAATTTCTAGTTCTTTATAGGATCAATACATGGACTCAAACATGTATATTACTTAGTGATTNCTAGCACGATTAGAATGACTAGTCTGTGGACTACACGACTTTACAAAATATTTACAAAAATCAAACAAAATCATTTTGTATGTTAAAAAGAACTTTGCATAAAAAAGACTTAAATAACACCTTTTGCATGAAAATCAAAAAAAATTTCTATGAAAATTTATAAAAGTCCATGATTAGTCATTTGGATCAAGGTTAAGGGCAGCCCCGCGTAGATTATCGGGTTGGTAACTCTTGTTCAAGATCGGGAAGCACACAGACCAGCTCTGAGCCCCCACTCTTACCAATGTCTTACACCCAATCCTGATCTTTCATATGTGGCAAATGCATGGTGATTTTACGACTCATTTTTCTGACTTTCGTGCTGGGTTTTCTCGTCTTGTTTATTTTTCTTACAAGTTTATTTAAATCTGTTGCAAGCAATACTACGCTCGTAATATTAATCACGCAACAGTAACAGATGTCTAGGTGCGCTTTTACAGTCTATCTACAACATTTTTACTTTACTGCATTTTACTTTTCAAAATATCTTTTATTTACCTGTAATTTACTTATTTTGCATGCAAAATCAAAACTAAAACAAAACAAAACCAAATATTGACACCAAAACTGTAAAGCATAAATCACTAATCTTAAACACTTAAACCCTGGAGCTATCACGACGACAGAAGGTTCGGAGCTAAATTCGTGGGCAGTATAACAAGGAACTCGGACTGAGCAACAAGAGGATCTTCTTCAGCAATCTCTTTCCTAGTCTAAATAACAACACATAGGACTTCGAGGTAGTTCGTCCAGCGCGACATAAATCCTCACACCCTCTTTAGGCTATTGTACAACCATATTGTGCAGCGTAAGTCCTAACTCGCCCTAGGTTTCGAGGTTGTTGTGTGACACGACGTAAACCCTCTTATATCTGTGGGCTATTTGCATGATCAGATATAATGCAAATGTAAATCTCATATAATAAAATTGACAGGATTAAACACCTAAATAACATCTTCTCCAAAACACAACCACACAGTAGGATAGTCTGGAAAGTCACTGAGATGTCTTCTCAGAATCTGTGACATCCCCTACCTGTTCCTTCCTTTAGACACTTGAAATAACCGTTCTTATTTAAGTCACTCTCACTTGCTTTTACACTTCCTATCGTGAAAAACCTAAACTTTGAAATCTTGAAGACTAATACCTCTGATCATTATCGAGCGTTTTCTCAAGTAACCTTAGTCATTTGGGATGTAATTAACTATAGAGAACTTGGAACCCATGCAAAATAAACCCTATTTAATATTTATATTAAATAAGGGAAATTGTCGGTCACACATAAAAAGGTTCGCAGGTCAAACGAATGTCACAAATCTCTTAATCTGCAAGATTGGGNCTTATGATTAATTTTATTAGATATGTAATTAGTATTATTCTATTTTTTTTTCTAACTTGTAATTTAGAGCGTTAGTGGATGCACATTGAAGATAAACACCAAAATCTCTGCACAAAGTAATTATAGTAAAACTCCTAAATCTAACATGCTCAACTGCTTTATTTAAACTAAACTGGAGTACAATCAATCGGGAGAATGAAAAGGGAGGAAATTATTTGTATGAGCTTAGAATGAACACATTAGTTTGTATCAAGCACACTGAAAGTTAAAAATATAGACAACATAGATTAACTTTGCACATAGATGTTGATGATCCATTCATTCTTGATGATTTGCCATCAGATGATGAATGGGTGAACAACCAAGATGAGAAACATACAAAGAAAGTGTTTTCGGAATAGAAGATGATAAAGAAATTAACATTTATACAGTAATGTAATAGAAATTAGTGAAAATTTGTGAAGAACCACCTGAGACGATTGATATCAACTATCAAATATCTCGAGCGGTCAATGTAGTATATTATATTCATTATGAAATATGTAATAAATTGATAGTTATGATTGTACTTATTATAATAGATTTAATGCAAGAAAGAAGAATGTAATAGTGTTCGATAAGGAAGAAGATGAACAGAATGACTCACATGAGATTGATGAGAAGGACATAGATGTCACAATGGTTCGTTAAACAATTTTACTAGTAATGATGAATATGATGATGCTGATTTTATGGCATTAAAGACTTCAGTTATAATCTAGTTACATCTTCGGTTGTTAATTTTTATGATTTTGTTAACTTAGAAATTTTATTAGAAATTTTAAACTTTGTGAGGTCTCTTATAATACATCATTTATGAANCTCACACTTGAAATTTAATATTTACATACAATGCACTTCGGTATTTTAAACCTATGCATGAAAAAGTGCATTTCACTGTTTAAAATTAAGTTGATAGTTTTTCTTATGCGATAAAGATGAATTGGTTCATGTAAATGTATAAAGTAAAGTTTTAGATGTTGGAAATGTAAATGCACAGGAGTTGTGTGGTACGTAGGCGAATCTTCAGTCGATTCTTCTTGGTCGGTTGTCCTCCTTTCGTTTTATTTATTTTTAAATGGTTAAGTCAAAAAAAAGGAAATTTCTGATTTAATTACTTTGAAGACACTTAGAAATATTTGAGGATTAGTTGGAAAATACTTAATTGAGGGTAGATCACTTTAAATAACTTTAAGCACAAGTTAAAGTGTAGGCTTCCTAGATCTTAGAAGCACACCGTAGGTGAGAGCCAATCTACCTAATTCTTAGTGTAGGCTTCCTAGATTTTAGGAGCACACACACCCTAGGTGAGAGCCCATCTACCTAATTCTCAGTTCAGGTCTCCTAGATTTTAGAAGCACACCCTAGGTGAGAGCCCATCTACCTATTTCTCAATATAGACTTCTTAGATTTTAGGAGCACACCATAGGTGAGAGTTCATCCATATATTTTTCAGTATAGGCTTTCTAGATTTTAAGAGCACACCCTAGATGAGCGTTCATCCACCTAATTTTCAAATAAATAATGAAACTTGGCACTTGACTCTGATTCACAAACTGATTAAGACATTAGACATGAGGATGCACCGAGACATAGTTCATGCTTCCTTAATTAAATCAACAGTGAAATTCCCGCAATGACTTAACCTACAATGAAACCTAGTGCATCGGGATTTGAGTTTGGATA